>JAOBBB020016530.1:9129-25043 GCA_025331005.2 Zoanthus gigantus | reverse complement strand
ATTTTAGTTTGTGTCCCCAATTAGTCTTTTAGGCTAAACACATAGACACATGAATAAAGTTTATTGATTGATTGATTGATTGATTGATTAAACACAGCATTAAGACATCATAATCTTTAATAATCAAGTTTCTGGTATCCTGCAAGATTTTTTACTGCTCTACAGTCCGGTCTAATACATTGTCCTGTAATATTAAAAAACTTCAACTCATTCAGAACTTTGCTTGTGGAATAATTACAGGAGTTGCTAAATTTGATCATGTAACACCACTCCTATGCCAGATAAACTGGCTTTCTATTAGGCAGCAGATCTCAGAGATGCTGTTATGACTTGTAAGTGTGTAAACAACCTTGCACCAAAGTATCTAAGCTCTAACTTAAAACAGAGAACTGCTATTCACTCCAGACATATGCGCAATAGAAATGACCTCGCCATTCCTTTTTTTAGGACAGCCTTAGGACAGTGATCGTTTGCTTACAGGTCGGTTATGATCTGGAACGACCTAGATAGTCGTCTCCCTCCATTGTATCATTCAGGAAAAAACTGAGTGACAGTCTCCTTGGTAGTAATGTCATTGCAATATAGTTATTTAGACGAGTCTTGTAATGTACATATAAAGTAGTAATTCCTTATTATTAGTAGTAATTAATAGTAGTTAGTTGTATTTTAACCTGTGTAAATAATACCTGAAAAGACTTTTAGGAGTTACTACTAAAGATTTCATTTAATTCAATTTAATATATAATTCATAATTGCTAATTAGTTGGCAAAATGGGGTGTTTTGATACTGCCTTATAATTATTGTGTTGTACTATTTACTGAAATGATTTGCGGGTTGATGGTATTGAACACTTTCCCTAGGAGAATCACACATTTACTGTATACAATATTTGGCAAAAGTTCTCTATACAGTTAAAATGTTTGAAAGAATGTTCAAATATTTTTCTGAAACTTTCAAACATTCTGTCAAAGTGTTTGAACAGACTGTTCAAGAAAGTAAACGCTTTGCAGTAAGTGCTGAATTCTTTTCAAAGCACTCGCACACTCCATGAACATGCAGTGAATATTAATTCTGTTCAAACAGAAAAGCATTTGGTATGTTTTTGCATACTGGGTCACAATTTTTTGATCTTGTGATAAACTTGTCCAATCATATTGCTTTGCAGTAATTTAAACTATCTTTTAGGACTTCATTTACTTATTACATTTAATTGAAAAGCACATGTTTGCTACCATGCCATTCTTAGTTTAGCATGAAGCCAACGTATTTTTGATAGTTTGCTGGACAGACAAATTGCTCAAGCCGAATCCCTCAAACAATTACACAATTAGTATGCATTCTTCTTTGTCAAATGCAAAAAGGAATTTCCAATTAATGCCATTATGTGGTTCAAAAAAAACAAATTAGCCCAGAACCAAGAATAAGTATATTTCTAATCTTATGATCAAGCAAAAAATGCAGAGTAATGTTTCAAGGCAAATAGAAAAACATTACTTTTAATTTAGAAGCAAGATGTGCATGGGATGAAAACAAAGCCAAGGTACAAAAGAGTTGTGCACATTGTCAACAAACTAAACATTTCATACATTTGATCATGACAAAAGTACTGTAGTAGATAAACATTTTTAAAAGGCAGACTAAATAAGCCATGTCAATTTGAAGTATGAGATAGAATTTAAAGTAATTTGTTCTAGCCTAAGCCTAAGGTATAGAAAAACTCAAAAAGACTGAACTTTGATGCTACGGCCCCCGTGTGAGAGCTACAGTATGCATTTTCCCCACGTGTGTAAAAAAATAAATTGAAAGCACTGTTTAAGCGGGAAAATGTTTAAATTAAAGTAAATAACCAGCACTGCATAAGCAGGTAATAGCCTT
Organism: Zoanthus gigantus; assembly: GCA_025331005.2. NCBI lineage: Eukaryota > Metazoa > Cnidaria > Anthozoa > Zoantharia > Zoanthidae > Zoanthus > Zoanthus gigantus. The sequence goes on along the minus strand of JAOBBB020016530.1, from coordinate 23,167 downwards.
AGAAACTAGAAGAATTTTTATTGTAAAAAGTGACAAGATTTTAATACCAAATAATGACTACCGACTATTGAATTCCAACAACTGAACTTGTCTCGACAAATACTGTAAAAATCTTGATACCCATTGTGGTCTGTTATTTAGTATTTTAAAAGGAACCGCTTCAAACACTCGGACGTTTTTCGAAACGCAATTAAAAACTCAAACAATTGTTTTCAAAAATACTTGAAGTTTAAAATTATAAGCAATGAGGAAAGAACCTACAAAGTACAATGGTTCATCCTTTCAACGTTCGCTCGCACACAGTTACAACAACATTCTTCGGTCTTGGGCTTCTCTATAAAATTGTTTATTTGATAGAGCATAAGAGCTTCTATGTTAAGGTCATTCAGCCAATTTATTTTTATACTCTAAATACTGAACCCAAAAACTTCTAAATGTAAAATGGCATCTAGCAGCAAAGCAAGTTGGACTTGTTGTTTTGGCAAAGTTTGACACAACATATTACAAGACTAAACAAAACTTACCCAGTTGAATATCCTCAAGCTACAAACCAAGGGATAAGTATTTCCATTTTGCAGAATAAAGGTTTCTATAATAAACCCACTACAAAACCACACGCAGTTTTTTCACACACGTGTAGCCAGCTAGCTCGCAACGGTCCGCTCGCAACAGGGCGACTAGCGCTAGAACCCAGGATACTTGACGGAACCAGAAACAGGGGGACCAGATACTTGAAAAAAAACGATTGGTCGGGGGTCCGGGGGATGCTCTTAGTATAAGGCCGAATACTTACATTTAACATCGTATCGCATTTCATTTTAATAGGGCGTCGCAATCAAGACACGATTGACGGATTATTTAAAAAAAGGTAATAACTAAAGTTCTGACGAAGCACAACGTTTTCTGCTGATGTCGGATGTTGAAGATCTTTTTTGACATAAGCAGTGACGAACTAGATAATAGAGAAGTTGAAACAACGTCTATACACAGAGTTTTTTGTGGCTACTACGTCGATAGACGGTAGTGTTACACCACAACAGGAACCCTAGGTAAGTCACAGAATACCACAGGAAGCCCGCAAAATTTCTTTATATTGTTCGTAAACAATCAACAGTCAGCTGACAAACTTCCCAACATTCTAAACTAGATTTAAACGGTTTTCTTAACTATCTCTGTGCTATAAATTTCTTTTCATTCCAAGTCTACTTGCAGTAGCCACAAGCGCTTAAAAAGCGCCTTTTATTATACTTACTTACTAGTACTTACTTACTAGTATATATAAATATATATATAGACATTTATATGTCTACATATATATTTATATAGTTTGGATATATTTAGCTATAATACACGTTCGTATTTTGAACGAGCTTTCTAGCTCCTGGGCGAAACGTCTCTAAATAAAAGTTTGATTGATTGATTGATTGATTGATAGATTGATTGATTGATTGATTGATTGATTGATTGATTGATTGATTGATTGAGTACTGTCCTTTACGCCCCTGGTATGTTGAGCAGGAACAAACGATCTCCATTCATGTCTGTTTTGGACATTTCTTAGAATGGTACCCCAAGCTATTTGGGGTACCATTCTCGGCTGGCCAAAAATGGTATTATTATGTTTGGCTATAAAGTATAAATGAACAATAGAATTAAGAAAGTATGCAAAACAATTGTCAAGCATTATCAAAAGCATAAAACAATAAGCAGTAATAAACTTACTTTTGTGCCAAAAGCAAGAAAAAGAATGAAAGCTTTCCTATGGCTATGGATACTTGTGGAGTCATTTAATCCCTAAATTCCTTAGCTTCATATGACAAACATGATCAACTAAAACCACGAACGACTGAGAATTGACTCAATATTTCATAGCTAGTTCAAGATGGGAGAAATATTTACTTCATACAGCCATAGGGCCAGTATGAGAAATATACTCTTTCCCAACCCCGGCGATATATAGAGCATATTACACGGTTGTGCGAAGATGAGAATTATATTTTTGAATGTTGTTTTTAATACCAGAAAATAAAATTCATATCTTTAAGCGAAGAAGTCATTTTGATATGGACAAACTAAGGCAAACTGAAATTTGAGTTTAAATTCATTTCAGTGCAAACAAACATAGCAATCGTGTATAAAGTGTTACACAACAGTAAAACTAAATAAAACTACTGACAAATGTTCTAATTTTCTGTTGAAAATTCCACCAACTCGTCGTCTGAAACCTCTTCGAAAACCCGAGGCTCTGAACAGACATAACTAGATGCTGCTGGAATAAATAGCAAAAAGTTACTGTTCATCAGCAGGATCTCTAAATTGTATATGCAATTCTACGATTGGTTTAGCTTCATTAAATCCTATAAGACGTATAAGTACTATGAACAAAAATTGAGAGATTGATGTCTCAATCACTGTTTCGTTCCGTACTTCACTTCTGCAAGTCTTTATTTACATTTTATTTTGTATTGATTTCCGGCTTGCAAAAAATTTTCAAAACGGAAATTTTAGTCGGTGATCCCGAAGCACCGTATTTCGAACTTAAGTTTTGACTTTACAATGACGTCCGAAGGACTTAAAGCGCTTTACATTTCATCAGGGAGAATACGAACGACTTTCAAAGCAACATGGACAATAGTTTGGAAAAACGCCGGTTAAACCTTTTTCAACGGAGAAAATAACTTGGAAGTCATTCATTAAAAACAAAAAGCTCTCAATACAAAGAAATCCAGTCCTTAGAATAATGACTTGCATATAATTTTATAGTGCTACAAAAACACGTTCATTTTTTCAACGTTGTAAATAAACAGCTTACAATATACTGAAGCACTTCACTTTGGCTTCGTAGAAGTTAGTGATTAAAGAAAAGGAAAAGAAGGTGAAAAATCAGTTAACATACATGGAAACGTCAATACTCACTGCAATGGTCTGCACATGCATAATGCATAATCTATGGGCTTGAGTTTGCTGTGAAGTTTCTGGAGCAGATATAAAGTGAACGCAAAAAACGAGCTAAGCGAAGTCGCCACAAACCTTCAAATTTGATGTCAAAAATGGAGTCGTATTATTACGAGTCCTCAGGGCTTGTTCGTATAATTTCTTTTATTTGTGTAACTTGCTCTGGACTGCTAGCTTACAAAGCTACTCTCTTTTTATACACCATTTTTGAGACTGTTTTAAGAAATTAATCAATACACTACAAGTATTTTCTCATCATACCGGATTCCGAATATTAGCTGCCTAGACAGGCTTAGAGCACTTTTTCTACAACAGAATTACTAAAATTCAACAGCTAATAAACTCAAAGACTGCAATCATAAATCTCAAGGCTATTGCGTTACCTAAAACAATCATTTAAACTCTCTACTTAATTATCTATCTTAGTTCTTAAATGCTTCCTATCGCACTTACTGATTTAGAGAACTAGTAAGCTGCGATTTTGTTCAAAAACTTTTAAGGTTAAATACAGAAATAGGCTTTTGTGATTACTCAGCAAAAGTCACGATCTTAGTTGTTTACCTTTCTCAAAATATAAATAGTTTCCTGTGTTTCTTCGTTAAAAATACTAAAGTCCAACAGGTTCTCAAGTCTCAATTTTAAAATCAGTCTGGAAACTATAAGTTTTCTCACGATCCTAAAGCTGAAACATATTTCTCTAGAGAACAACCAAATTAAAACTTATGAGAGATGATAATAGAGGTAAAGTTGTTTTTCGGACAGTCAAGGCCAGTGTGAAAGATTATAGAAATACGCGAATTATTTCAAAAATTATAGTAATCAATTTATGTGCCGTAATAGTATATTACAGGAAACTGAACTTAGCATTTTATTCTCTGAACTCATACAAAGATTGTATGACTTATGGACCCGGACGACCGAGATTCGAAATAGATGAAGATACGCTACTGCACTTTCGAACACAAAACTTTCCTTGGAAAGGCATCGCAAGACTTTTGCTGGTCTCCCGCTGAACTTAACTATTGCTACAGGTGCTTACGTTTGACAAGTAAACTGGCTTTAATGACATCACAAATGAGGTGATGTTTTTGATCACGGTCTGACAAGTATTATTTTTGTTTTCTTTCCAAAAATGAAGCAAATTTACAAGTGTTTGAAGGCATCCATGAACACATATGTTCCAAGTGGCATAGGGTGAGAGTGGATGTTATTCTGGAAAGCATACTAAGAAAGTTTGATGTAAACTACAAGATTATATTTTAAATCATAGAGATATTGAAGGTTCTTCAATGCAGCTTTGTAAGATACTTACTCAGATTGTAATAAAATTAATATAATTTAATAATTTAAACTTAAATAGCGCTCATCTCCATAAATGTCCAAGGTGCTTTACAAACAATAACTATAACTATCTATTTTTACTAAAATATAGAATATAAACAATAACTATAACTAAAACTATTTACTGCTGAAAAGTATAATATAGAGAATAAAATACAAACAAGGGCTATATCTATTTAGTGCTAACATACAAAGAAGAACCGTTTATAAAAATATTAAAAATACGCAGTCTATGACTGCATGTGGGTAAAGCAGTTTTTTAGTAAATGAAATAAAATAGTGAAAGTAGCTAGTCATATTCATTTGGTTAAAGATTTGTGAAAACTCCAACTAATGCTTCCTCCACTAGTTACAGGCCTGATCTATGGTACAATTTGAAGTTGCAAAAATAAGAGAACATTTCAGAGGCGATTCCAGGGGGGAGTGATTAGGGTGACAGGGAACTCCCCCCTACCTCCACCCTCATTTCCAAAAAAAAGTAATAGAAAATTAAATAAATTTTAGAAAAATAAATACAAAATACTTAATAATACGATCAAAAAATGTGAATTAGTCACCCCCCTTCAAAAAATTTTGGATCCGCCCCTGCATTTATTGAGCTCAGTCTAGGTACCATCAAATTGACTCATTTGTTATAACAAGCAACTTTATTTTTGCTAAATAAAATTGAGAAAACATATGGCTTCATTTAGAATATTAATGCAACATGCACATATTTAACAAATGTGAACAATAACAAGTCGAAGAAAACAAAAACAGGCATGTGTTTCTATTCTAATGCTTAATGTTCATTGCATTTGGAATATAAATGCAGCATTCACATACATGTATTTAACAAATGTCAACAACAAGTTCAATAAAATAAAACAAAAACAAGCATGTTTTTATAGTGTAACGCTTAATGTTAACAATGTTTTGTCCTACAAAAGAAATTGGTCAATTTTCTTGTTGGCTTTGTCTGCAATCATTTGTTTCTGCTCTGATTGTAGAAGGAGGTTTTTGAGATCTTCAGTTGGTATTTCATTAATAGATTCTTTCTTTCCAATTGATACTAAAAAGCTTTGAAGACTATCATTAAAACATGTGTAGGTTTCCATTTTTTCGTTTGTTTGGATAACCAATGTGGCAACAAGCTTCTCATTAACACTTGATGATATCATTGTCATCTGACACACTTGGCAAGTTACTGTGTCTTCGTCTGGAATGAGGTCAATAGAAGCATTACATACAAGGCATGATAATGACTTCTTTATCATTGCTGCAATACATTTCCCTTCGATAATATTGTCTTTAATGATGTCTGATGATAGGTTCACATCTTTCAGGTCGTCTTTTTGTTCAATGACAGTTGCTTCATTTGTGCTCAAGTATTTTGTGTCATCAAATACTCTAACTTTAACTGCTTTGAACTGATACGTTTTTCCACAGTCAACCATTGAGATATGGTCTTCCCATAGAACGAGCTCAATGCTATCATTTGAATCAGCAATGATGCAGGAGGTTTTAAGGAGTCTTTTTCCTTGTTTCACAATGACTTGCTTGTTCTCATCTTTTGTCATCACTTTTGCAAGAACATTAATCGATTTATAAATATCTGTTTGTAGTGCTTCAGTAACTGTGTGGAGTTTTGAGGTGATTTCTTCATTGTATTCATAGTCTATGGATGATGAAGGCATGATTTTAGATTTCTTTGTGATCTTAAATTCGTCATCATCATTTGAGTAGCTTGTTTTTGGTAGTCGTTTTGCACCTGAGATCTTAATTGGCGACTTATTTTGGAATGCTTGTTGCATGTTGGATCTTTTTTGAACATCATAGCAGACTGCCCGTACTTTATGTTCTCCACCAATTTGAACTAAACAATCAAAGTATGGTGATTTATTCTTGTTATGTGCTGTCTTTACAGGACTTAATGAATGAATGTAGCCATGGAGGTCTACATCTGAAACAAAAATTCAAAGTGTAAGAATGAGTAAGAATGAGTCAGAGCATTATTTATAACATATAATATGATGTATATTTACCACATGATTTAGTGTCTGAAATGTCATGTAACGTAGTGTTTTTGAGGTGTATAATTTACACTTTTAATTACCACTGGAATAGGATTTAGATAAGATATACTAGATGTAGCTTACCTTCATTAATGTCATTGACAGAATTACTGTGGTAAAACAAACAAAAAGTTTAATTAAAAATAGTTTCTATAATTTTATCTAAAAATCTAAAGGTACGACTTGTAGTGCAGTATACAAATTGTAGTATACAACAGGCTGTAGGCCAAATCGCATCATGTGAATTATTCTACAACTAGTTGTACACATGAAGGTTGTATGAATAGTTCTAGGATAGTTCACACAATGCGATTTACCCTACAACCTGTTGTATACTGTAAGTCATATACTACAAATTGTGCTGGTGTAAATCAGCCTTAACAAATTGATGCTTTCTTAACTACATTGTGTATTTATGAATTAGTTTTTGAAGCATGTGTGTATGTGTGATGGATTTGATGTGCAAGCAGTCCTTCCTTTCTCTCCAGAATAAAATATAGAAAACTTGTGCAGTGGGCTTCCTGTGGAGCATGCTGGAAATAAGATTAGTATCCTGAAACACTAGGTTTTTTTCTTTTTTTCTGGGGGAAAATTAAGGATTGCACACGGTCAAAATCAAAAAAAAAATAAAAATAAATACTTGTGCATCAATTTGAGTAAATATAGTATATAAAAATACAAATTGAATTTCCTACCTTTTATTCATGACGACGCCTTGAGAGTTCTAGAAATGATATGATAAAACTGTTATAATATTGGCACTACTTCCTGCTACTCTCAATGAATATTAAATCAGTGCTAGTGCTGTTTGGTATTGAGTATACCAAAAATGATGACGAATACAAATGTGGTTTTGTGTAAGTCATGCAATTCAGTTTTTTATGGAAATCCAGTATTATTTATGGCTTAAAGTACTGCCTATCTTGATGCCAATGATTATGGAATTTTCTTATAGTTTGAATATATCAATAATAGAAGTGTTTATCATTTGATTTACTTAAATTTTAAGTTAGATAACAAATTGAATGGGACTGTATGTTTACTTTAATGATGCAATATAATAAGCATACTACTTATCAATCAAAACAGTTAACTATTGCACAAATAGCCTTGTGATCTGAAAAATAGGTTTCCAAAATTTGATAGCTTACCTGTGAATCAGGTAAGTTTGTATAGATGTGGTCAATACAAGTATGGCTGTCAGTAGTACTACATGCAACTACCTGTCTATAATCATTGTCTCTTATGAATAAATTATATAGTGACATACGCTGTAAACTATTAAGCCAATTAACATTAAAATCACCTATAAACAAGTTAGATTTAGTTGGCAGAGTGTGCAAAACATCTTTGATTGCATTACACATTTGTCTTATTGATACTGCAGGTGATCTGTAGATTGCTACAATTGTAATGTGAGGTATAATCATGAATCTCGTCATGGTTATTTCTACACCATTTGTATTAGAAGAATATGGATACCCAGGATAATAGTCAAGGCGGCTATATACTGCTGTGCCTCCAAATGGTCTTATATTATTTGCACAATCTGTTGATTGGGCATCATTTCTAAATACGGTATAATTGTCATTTCCCAATGAGTATAAGCTATCACTGTCAAATGGAGAAAATCTAGTTTCTGCAAAAATGTTAACATCACTACTTAAGTAATTCAAGTCCTTGCGGATGTCATCAATATGTTTGTGCAATGACCTTGCATTAAGAAAAATCACTTTGAAGCTAATTTCAGATAATTTGTACATGGGGGTTACCGATAGGGTCAATTGTCCTTCTGTTCTCAAACGGTGCATTTCGTTTTTGACATCATCACTTACAGCAATTTTATTTTCACAAAGATTAGTGATGTAAAGACCATCTATTGTGGTTACTCTGCTTAACCCTACATAATGTATGTGGGGTATAGATCTTCTAGTCTCAAAATTAACTACAATTCTAGTTTCTGTATCACCTTGTGATCTATGTATAGTCTTAGCAGCAGCAGGTCTCAGTGGGAACTGTTTCCTAACTACTTGTACAGATCTTGTTCTACCCACAGCAAACTGTGTAGTAACAGGTTTGATTGGTGTCCATGTAGATTCTATACCATGTGTATACAACTGTCTATTATCATGTCTGGTTTTCTGACCAACATCAGCATGGTCAAACTGTACCCATATGATACCTGATGGTTTGTCTGATTGATGTATTTGTATTAGTTTTATAACATTACCAGCACCATTGGTCATACCATCATCTGTTCTAGTATTAAGAGATATCTCAGTTCTCTCTCCCACTGCTAGTTTGAGCACAGAATGTAATTGCTTGGTTTTTCTAGGATCACTAGGTACTTGTTTTAATATTTTCTCCCTGAGTTCGTGAGACTCAGCTCCTATAACACTGTCATGAGCTTTGATAGAGTACTTAGTGCCTGATAATGCATTGTGTGCCCTATCATTGAACTCATTTACTTTTGCATTCTGTATAAACAAATGTGGTGCACTACTTGGGTAGTTTGAATTACTACTATCAACAATTCTCTCTTTTAATTTTTTGATATCTCCATTAGTATAATCACCTTCTCGTAGTCTGTTCAATAATTCAGCAAAGTTTTTACTTTCCCTTTGTCTCATTATCTCATGGAGTTCAAACATTTTGAAAAGTTCTTGCCAAATGTTAGGAGCAAGAACACCATATTCATCATTGTTCATATTTTTAAATATATAACCATCCATAACTGGTTGTAGTTGGAATAAATCCCCAATAGCAACTATACTGACACCACCAAACGGTAGTGAGCTACCTTTAATATCCTTTAGTCTATTGTTGATTTGTATATTGAACATAGTGTTACCTACCATAGAGATTTCATCAATAAATATAAGCTTAATCCCACCAAGCTGACACCTTATTGTATTAAGTCTACTTGCATCAAGGCTTTTGTAATTCTTTAATGATTGAGATGCTGGTATAGATAGTGCATTGTGTATAGTGTTACCTTTGATATTGTACGCTGCTTTACCAGTAGGAGCTAGCATTAACACCTTTGTTTGAGCAAAGTTAACTCCAGCCCTAGTGTTGTAATACTTTATAGCTGCCTGATACAAAGCTTTAGTAACATGTGATTTACCTACACCTGCCCCTCCGCTAAGAAAGCAGAAAAATGGTTCATCAGATGTTTTAATCAAATGTAATACATGATCAAAGAATTCCTTTTGTTCTTTATTCAACATCTGTACCATGGTTCGATATTCATCATCTTGAAGTTCATTCATTATCAAAGGCTCAGTAGTTGAGTCAACTGATGGTATTCCTAAATCATCAGACAAGTTATACCTTCCTGCAAAATCAGGATGTAAGTCCTTATCACCTTCAGCCTGGTCTTGTTGTTGCATATGTTCTGTGCAAGGTGCTATATTGTCATATCTTTCATCGATTCTTCTCATTTCTTGTTGTATTTCATTGAAGTCTTCATTGCAAATAGCATATTCCTTCATTTGTTGAGAGATTATGTCAGAAAGCATCATAAAGCGCTCTTGATAAGTTGAGAAAACTCCCAGTAGGTCAGTTTCTTCATTTCTCCAAGGAGTAAATAGCATAAGAAGTTCACGATAATGTTTTTCAGGTTCAGTTTGCTTATTAAACCATACACTTCTTATAATCCTAGCTTTTCTTCTCTTTCTAGTTTTAGTAGAATTATTGTTTTCCTCAACTATAAAATCACCATCATCATTTTGATTATCATCAATGAAATTTTCTAATGGCAGACCATCAACATCTACTTCATTAGTTTGCTTGATATAAGGTTTACCCTTATGATCATACCATGCAGCCCAATCAGCAAGTGTCAGGTTTTCTAGCTTTGCTGGGCGCTTACAATATCTTTTAAGTAATCCACTGGTATAAATTTCTTCGCAATCATCCTCCATATTTTCAATATCATTAATTGGTTTCAAAAGCTCCACCCTCTCCGCAGGAGGTGATGTATTTATGAATATTATTTCCCTGGATGCTTTCCTCATTGGTAATTGCAATACAATATATACTGCTTCTTGTGCACTTATTTCAACATTGTTAAGGAATTTACTTCCAATATCCCTAACCTGCTGTTTGATAGTATTGTTTCCTTGTCTTGCTTCAATACAAGCTTGCCGTAACAGTTCACTCATACCTTTCTGGCCTTTAGATATGTAATTCACTATATATACTGCACATGCATATACATCTAACACAAACTGTATATCCATATTGGCTCTCCATGCACTAAGACAAGCAGGATTGTAATTATTAATACGCAATTCATTTGGTTTTCTCTGTAAAAACACAGTAGGCGCATTAAGAGATGATCTAATAGCAAGCAAATAATGTTCTTCTGTCATACATAAATTCAAAAGGAATTGATCAAATGAAATTTCTTCACCTTCTTTCATATCATCTAAATACTTTTTAATAGCCTTCCAATTTTGTTTGTGTAATTTTACTTCATTTTGAGAAGTTTCTTGATCAAGTGGAGACAGTATAATAGTGTCTTTCATTGGAGGTTGTGGATAATTAAATCGACATTGACTATTTGTATTCTTGCGACAGGTGTGAGAATGTCTGTGCATTTGTCTATTCACAAGATTCTGTAGTTCTGCATTTTCATCTGGTTTATGACAAGTTATTACTTTATCAATAAATGCAGTTATTTCTTTATCACTATCAATATGAAACTTTGGTGCATTTTCTAGCCAAATAAGCATATGAATATGAGGTGATCCCCTTTGTTGATATTCAACCCTATAAAACCAATCAGATATTTTGCCCAATGGTTGAGCAGAACTCAATAAGAAGTTTGTCAGAAATTGATTTACTTGATAATCAAAATGCCTTGCACATGTAACTGGATCACTCTGTATTAACCGACACCTGTCTTGCCAGTTTAAACTCTCTAGTTGTTCATTGGTGTATTGCTTATTATCAACAAGTTGGCCAAGTATTCTTAGAAGGTGTAACCACTGTGTTTCTGCTGATGAGAAACTACAAAATAGTGTGGCGGGACCTAACTGTCGTATCATTGCAAACAAGTCTTTCTTAGCTTTTTCAAAATATGGTGGTGAACCACGTAATGCATTGAGGAATTTATATCCCTCATCATGACGAATTAATCTATCCAGTACCCCATGTTGCTTCAACTGCCCAGCATTTATACTTCTATTATTTCCTTTACATTTTCTAAGAGCAATATGAGATTTACCTAAAAGAATCTTCATTTGCATCTTTTTCGTTTTGTAAAAAATATTTTCAACACACATTGCAGCCCTTCTGTCTGACCGTCTTAGTTCTGATTTACAAATGTCACTATAATTAATATTGACTTTTCGGTTCTCATTTTCTGTACGTGCTTGACCTAGAAATATCCCAGGATATGCTAGTTCTTCACAATATTTATCTCTAAAAACACTTAATGGTCTATTACCTTCAGCTGGAGCAAGATTAAGGATATTTTGCCTCTCATCATCCTCTAAAAAGTCAGTTGCAGTAAACATAGTATCAGTTACACCTGCAGTTATTTCTGTTTCATCTTCACTTAAATCATTACTCTGCTGGTTTGCATCAATGGAATCTAACTGTGAAACGTTGTCATCTGTTTGGCTTTGATCAATATTTACATTAAAGTTATTCATCCAATCATTATTAAATACTATCCCTTCATCTCTGTACAGGTTACTATTACTTATTAGCCATTGGGCTGCTTGAATCACTTTATATGGCCTTACATTCAGAGATAATGCTGAACTTTTGTATTGCAATTTTCGTTTTAGATTTATTTTAATTGTAGCATTTTGACTTGGTAACCGTGGTAGCATACTAACTGTATGAGTTACATCTGCAGGTACATTGACAATATTGCCATGTATCTTGAGTTGTTGTCCCCTAGGGGCTTGCATTAATTTTTGGAATGCAATTCTTGGAGCAAGCAATCTACACTCTAATTCATTAAGATCAAAGAATTCTGGTTTATTGGGAAAGACCATACCATTGGCTATGGCACACGGTGGAATTCTTCTTTTTATCAAATGGTTGTAACATGTCTTACAAACCCATTCCTTGTTGTCTACACTTATCTTATTATAGAGATACTTGTTCATGTCAGCATTTAACTGTCTAAGTTTAACAGCATGAATTACTCCATGTTTATACCATAACTGGTCACAACAAGTACAGATGTAGAGTGGCCCTTGGTTCACAATTTCATGAAATTTCCTTATTAACAAATCAATAGATATTTTGGATTTTTCTCTATAATTCCTCTGATATTGATTTGATTTGGCTTTTTTCGCTGGAGAAGCATTTTTTTGTCTGTATATTCGTTGTTTCTCATTTCGCTTTGCTTTTTTTTCTGCAGATGCATTTTTTTGTCTGTAAATTCTTTTTTTCTCATTTAGCTTTGCTTTAAATTCTGATGATGCATTTTTTACCCTGTAGTTTCTAATGTATTCATTTTGTTTTGCTCTTTTTGCTGGTGAACTTTGAAAATCTCCACAGTTCTGACTTGTGTATGTAATACTACTGCAAAAATTTTGAACAGTATTGTTTTTTTCTAATGATATTTGTACAGATTCTTGTGTGTTCGTCAATAATTGCCCTTTTAGATTAGTCGATTCACTTGCATTGTTACTGCTAACATGATTTGAAGCCTGTGTGCATAAAACAGAGCAAGTTGACACATAGTGTGTTTCACCTATGTGACCAATATTTATCAATCTAGGATTTTGCATTGTAACTGCTGGTTCAACAATTGTGATTTCACTAAAAGCTGGGTTTGATTCCATGATTTGTATCTTAAGATTCATTGCATCAGACACAGCTTGTATCACAACATGATCAGCCCATGTACCTTGTGTAGACATATTCGATAAATATTGTGACCATGGCATGTCTACTATGCTCTCTACGAATCGTTCAGGATTGTTGGCTAAATATCTAATACCTGCAGCTCTAATTTGTAAATGATGATCTGAATGCCCATACAATTGGTGCGATATTGACTTAAAAAGGCAATCACCCCCTCCGCCAACGTCTAACGGTTTCAAACCATATCTGAGCATTCTGCATTTCAGTAAATACCATGGATCATTAAATGATAATATCTCATTTGACAGAAACATTTCATTAAAAGATTGAGGACCAGGATTCAACTCCACATCCCCAGACAATAATATTCTTTGTTTACATTGTCGTAAATTATATGTTATTTTTGATTTCTTCTTGCTTATCAAAAAATTGCTATAAAAGCTATCTTGTCTGCAAACATATTTCATGTGCCAGTATTTATAGTTTCTAACATAGCTATGTAAATGAGATGATACAGGAACAGTTTTTCGAAATATTTTCTTGTACTTCTGTCTTAATTTTTTACATTTTAATAAACCAATACTTTTCCGTAATGGCAATCTAGATGGTTCTCTGTTTCTAACTTTTCGAGATCTTACATTTAAACATAATCGGGAATGTCGATGATCTTGCACACATCGGTATCTATGCATTTGATTTTCACACATTTCATAGTCAAAACGGCGCACAAGTTTTACAAATATATTTCCTACCAATCGCTTCCCTCGTTTTATAGAATGTTTATTCGCATAACTTTGGAAGAGATTCACCTGACTTGATACCTCGTAATTGGGCTTCAAGGATTCATTATTTGC
>JAOBBB020016456.1:0-15799 GCA_025331005.2 Zoanthus gigantus | reverse complement strand
GGGCAGTCGCCCCCCAAAAAAATATGTTGGGTGGCGTCGCCCCCTCAAGAAAATCAAGCTGTAACCCTTATGTATTTTTTCACTAAAATTCACCGTATATGTCAATAGAAATTCAGTGCGTGCCGCCCTGCCGCGGAAGACGCCGTAACTCCTCGGGACCTTCCCGAATATGCGGAGGAGACACGTGCCTTAGTTTCGCATTGGTCAGTTTATTCACCACAGTCACACACCCTTCCCCTGAGATGTCATTACGCTTAGCTGAGTGTTCCAGCAAAAATTGCCCCCCAAAATGCAGGAAATAGCGTTTCAAAGGGTCTAGATTTCAAATTTTTTCCCCCGAACCCCCTTGGACGCCTCGTGCCTTCGGCACTCGATTTCGTGAATATTACATATAGAAAATCTCGCCCACCGCCTCTGAAGGATAAAATTCTTTCCTCGGACGACTTGCAACGATCTACAAGATGTTCCTTGAGGAGAGTGTTGAACTGATCCTCTCCAAGTTTTCTGGCATTGCTCACAGTTGAGATAACAGAGTCGTCCATGATATCCTTTGTGAGAAATGCTATAGGATGCGGACCTTTTTCCTTGAGAAGGTAACCCATTTCCTCCAATGAAGATTAGGTGTTATGACGTCTTTTACAAAATTAATGCATTTTGAACGCCTTTTTTCTGCTCGTGATCGTATTCGTCAGTTGTGGAGTTGTCGCCCTCGAATTCTTGAATCATCCGTGCTATCTCGGGACCTGCCACCATTCATCTTCTTAGTGCAGCTGGGTTTTCTGCAAGACCGACGGCCCCTCTCACTGCTGCATTTACTTGCTTGTGAGCATGGCCAAGCGCAGTGGACGAGAATCGACCAATTCCAAGTCGAGCACTAAAGCCCAATATCAAAACTGTGGGCACTTTTCAGTAATAGCCTTCTTCCATTCTTCCTCAGACATCAGATTCTCGTTCTTTTTCATTCTGGCTTTGTAGTCGTTGTATGCTGTGCGCATCAGGGTGAAAAAACCGGCAGCCTTTTGGTCCTAACTCCTTTGATGTCAATTTATCGATGTTGTGGAGCCAGTCTTTCTCCTCTCTGATACCACTGTTTTCATCTCTGGTAGAGAAAGGAATTGACAGGCCACGAAGGAGCTCTGGCGCCCTAAGATCACTAAATGGTAATGCTATAGGAGTTAAATCATTATAACTTGATGGCAATTGGGCTATTTTCTTAGTGACAGTCGGCTTGGTGGCGTCAAAGGTGTCGGGATCTCTTGTTGTTCCTAGTTGCTCATCTGAAGGATGTTGCACGAGTAAAATTGCAGTGCCATGAAAAGACCCATATGAAGAGGTTGAGCTTCGGTTACGATTTATATTGTCGACTGCTGAAGTTGTAAAGAGTCCCCCTCTTAGTTTAGAAGGGAAGACGACACCTTCGTGTTCAGATCTTTCTAAGACTGTAGTCTCGGTGGAAACAGACATAAGCCTATTGTAGGATATTAAGATACCAAGATTGTACAACGTATCGATCAGCGATCTGTCTCTAGTTTCATCATGTACTTTCAGGGCTATGTAGATCGGAAGGGGTCACTTCCTCGCTCTTATATACATGATGAGTGCTGCTGATGGAGTCAGTTCGGGCTCAAGCTCTTTGGATAGAGTTGTACACTATTAACTGGGCCATTTACAGACAAGCTCGACTTTCATATATGGTCGACATTCGATGTTGGACTTTTAACAATCATACCAAGCAGTGTTAGAAGGGAAGCAGGGACGGAATTTGGCTGACAATCGGGAGGAAATGAACCGTTGGAAGTGTTCTTAACATTTAATATCTCTCTTCTCACTATGTGTGCGGCTCTTGCTAAACATGTTGCATCTAAATCCACCTACTTAGCTCTTGTTAACATAACTTCAATTCCATATTTCAATGCAAGATGGACTTCCCTACCGTCACTATGGGCGGTAAGAGTTGGAGAGGCCTCTAGTATCCTCTCCTTAAGCCGAGTTGCATTTAGCATTTCGCATTCAGTCTTAAAGAAATGTTCAAGTCTAGAGGTATGAACTTCATGCACTAAATCAGACAAGGTTAATAGTGTAGGCTCATCTTCTTCCAAGACCTCTTCAACATGGGCAACCAGCTCTGGAAAAGCAAGCTCACTCAATTCCACTGCCTCGGCAGTTGTTGCTTCAGCGATTTGTCCCTATTGTACAGACTTACGAGACACTTTGAATGATATTTAGCCTTAATGGCAATCAAATCTCCACTAGAAAGTTTTGAAATAAGATTTCCATCATTAAGAAGAGTATCACATTCCCGTACCTTTTTGTCTACCTCGAAAATTAATGCTGAATGGAGATTTGAAGAGTCATGTCCTTCACATAAAAAACATTAGTCAATGAGGGTTACGCTGGCCAGTATTAGCTCGCCTAGCCTTTACAGGACGGGAGATTATCTTCTCCCTTGTTCCTCCTTCTTCAACCTCTTCTTAATTGGCCGGTTCCCTTAATTTTCTCTTAACACTCCATAGTTTGGTACTGTTAAAGTTGTCTCTAAAAGACTTGTGCCAGCTTGCCTTGTTATCTAAAAGGACGCGCTCAAGTTGTTGATTCGTATCTGAAAGCTCGATCTCACAATATGCCACCTTGACTCCAAAAATCAAGCAGACGAGCAAAGGAAACATACCCAGTACCAATTTCTTTACGTTTTGAGTTTGCAGGACACTGTAAGTTTTCCTGGCTACTGTTCTGGCAAATAATGGAGTTTTTCCAATCCATTTTATCTACATCACAATCAAAATATAATTTCATTGATTTATCAAACGAACATCTTAAGAGTGAATGTCAGTAAAAATCGACCAAATGGTGGCCACGGTCAAAAAATCGATTTTACTCATACTTTGTCTGCTGTTAGGGTTAGGTAAGTAAACAAATGATTTGGGGTTGGTTTTTTGAAATTCTTGATGTTACGGAAGATATTCGCGAAAAACTGTCATCACCCAAAAAGCACAGATTTTATCCCTTCAGAGAGTGAAATTTTGCTCATTTCCCCTGCTAATTACATACACAGAAATATAACCATGGATTTTTTGTTGTTGCAGCTGTATACTCCAGTCTTTAGTCTGTTCAAATATAGAAAACATTTTCATTTACCATTATTTTTACACGAGCTGAGCACCGATATAGTTTAGAAGTTTTTGACAGGTAAAAAAATTCTAAAAACATGACAATTTCATTGGCAAAAACACCTGACCGGTAGTGTCTCAAATTCAAAGATATTTTGTCCAAGGCAACCTTAGATGTAGTTGTTTTGATGGACAGTTTTATTTTCCTGGGATCTCATAGCCCTTTTCCATAAGCGCTAACCAAAATTCCAAAAAATTGCATTTCCCGTGTTTTTGAAATGTACAATATTTCAGTGCTTTTCACAACAAAAACTCGCAGTTAACGACATTTTTGTGGCTGATTACTCTTAAACTGTAATGGGGTACCCTGCCTGGTGATTTCCAAACGTCGATCACCCGCAAACTACCATGCTCAGACGTTAGCAACTTCCTTATGTAACTCTAACGCATGCCCTACTCTAAAGCTGCATGCCTACAGTTACAGTATGGGCTTCAGTTTTTGTTATAAAAAGAATTTTAAACAACATACTCATAAAATATTAATTCTTTTTCAATTTTTACAATACATTCATTCTATTGAAACATAAATTAAAAACATAAATCAAAACAAAGATGGGTCTTGCGTAACTTAACATGGCAGCTTGAGATGAAATGTACATGTGTGCGGTATACGGAAAAGTCACTATTAAAGTGATCATTACAAGCATAGCAATTAAATGGCTTGATAGTCTATTAAGACAGAAAACGTATAACTTGGGACAGAGATACTTGTCTTTTTATTTTAACTGATCCAACAAAACGGACAGACGTGTCTTTTGAGCATAAACATATTTTTTACCAGGTCTTTCACGTGGTCGGATAACGTTGGAGAAGCTGTCTGCCTCAAAACGCAAAACTCATGCGCCACCTAACGTACACCCTGAGGGTAGTGGAAAAACAAAAATCCCGAAAAGCAAAAGAAAAATTCACGAAAATATATTTTTGATTTTGCGATAGTGCATATAAAACCCCCTAAATGCAAAAAGTGGAGGGTCAAACTAAAAATCAATAAAAAAAAATTCATTATAAATATTGATATTTTCCTCGACGAATTCGCTCTCTAATAAATTCATCTCATGTTCTATAAAGCTCCGATTACTTCTATCCGTTTATTCCAAGGAACTAGCTGGACTGACAGTTTGCATAACCAGGACTGTTGGCCAGAAAACAATTTTAATTTTCCAGTCTTAAAAATGTTATGCAAAACACACAAAAATGTTTACTTTGCGTTTCTTTCTAAGCCCTTGAAAAACTGAGGGGCTAAATTGCAACGTATTTTTTTAAATAAGGATTAAATCAAACTCAGTCCATAGTGAAAACATTTTTGCAAACCTGCAAACCTTTTTTAAGCAAAAAGTGGGAACAGTGTAAAAGTTTCTCACAGTCAACAAAAAGTTACAATAGGGAAAATGGCAAAGCTCATGCATGGGAACTAAGGAACACAACGTTTTCCTGGCCTTTCTTTTCCTTCTATTACAATCTCTTTTCAAACATGCCCTTTTATTGCACTAATTACGGTGGGCGGAGGGGTTGAGGGTGAAAGGTGGATAAACCTTGATTTCCCTGCGTAAATTGCTCTCTTGGGGCGAGTTTCGGCCTTACTTAATTAAGTTTCCTTGATTGACCCTCGCTTTCTCAGAACCCCCCTCCCGATAAGAGCACTTGGTATAACACTCCTATGTTACATTATCTATATCAAACCAGACCCCTGACCCCTATCGTCCCCCCTTCCCCCTCGACCACCCTTTCCTTTCTTTCATCGAGCAGATCACTAATATTAAAGTTGGTTTTATATACTGCAGCGGCAGCCGTTAACAAGCTGGTTAAGTCGACTGATATAAGGACTCTTGCGCCGTTGAGCTACGTCTGTCACGTCTATTTCAAGCTCGCTGCACACACGACGAAGCATCTCCACATTTAGCGATTTCAGTTTGTTCTTACGGACAAGGTCGCAAATATTGTGTCCAAAAGAGGTTACAATTGGGTGCTGAAGGGAAACCTCCCTCATCACATAAGTACATATATTGGACTGACATGTCTCCAACTGTGCCACTCTTTGATCTTCTACGATGGCTTCTTCTGCAGCATCTCCGCAATAGGTACCACAGGTGGCCAGCCGTTTCTGCGCTGCCAGTCGTGAAAAAAAACTGCTCACCTGTTGAGGTGTAAGAACTTCATCTAGCTTAAATCGACGCCCACCGAATTCGTCACGTGCAGATCTCATCAACTTTGAAACGTCATTTGGATCTGCCTTCCTTCCACATTGTTCACCAATTTCAAACTGCTGTTTCAAAAATTCATTCTGCTTTTCAGTAAAACGAGTCTTCTTTGTAATTTTTTTCAGTGCCCAGCCCATAGGAGGTAGTGAAAAACACTGTGTCTGTTCCGGGCTCTCTTCGCAATGTAACTGTACAGTGTGGACACTACCACTGTGATCTGTTAGCTTCGATGCATACATTCTTTTTGCTTTGTCATACAATGTCTCATGTTCTGGGCGCCTTTTGTGTTTACCAGTGTCCAAATGTGTTTGCAGCGAGGAAAATTGGGTGTACGATTTTACACAACCTTCCTCGGGGCAGGGGAATAGCAAAGCGGCTTGCTCACTCTCGTTGTCTTTGTCAGTCCCACTAGTAACTTTATCAGCCGCTTTTAAACCTTGAGTTGGCATTTTTGTCACATGCCTGTGTGTAACCCCACGGAACGATGGATTGCTGGTTAAGTTCTGGGAAGGTTGGTCAACGATTTCTAGTTCCTCCGGCAAGTCTGAAACCTCGCCAAACTGAGACCATGGTATCAACTTTCCTGGTCCCACATTAAATGCTCTCCATGCCCGTATTCCATTTGCTTCGTACTCAAAGTTATTGAGCAGGCTTATGCCGTCCCACTTGATGTTTGGAGTACTTGACGCCTTAATTGCAACGTAACTGGCTTCCACACCAGTGGTTTCTTGGCCAGATTCTATAGCAGCTTTTAACTCCAACGCGTTTGTGACGTCATGGCCTTCGTTGAGAAACCTCCCAACACCTCCCTTGATGTTTGCTGCTTTACGGTCACAGATACCTTTACCACCTTGCGGGTCAGAAAAGTCGTTTCGCACCACACCAACGCCAGCCACATCTCCAACGCGTTTGGCAGACACGATCGTGTATCCGCTGTGGTAGCATCCGGCGTTATCTTGCTTGTAATACGCTTTCTCCAACTCTGGCATTTTTTTCTTCAACAAAGTAAGACAATCTTGCATTATTGAAACAACAGCAGCACTGTCTTGTGCACAGTTCTGAAAAACATGTACAAACGTTAGCGACTCAAACTGATTGCTTTCTGTTGACCGCCTTATTGCGACAGTAATATGCCAGGGTAAGCCACGCTTTGCAAACCAGTCTGATTGCGCTTCCCGAAACTTCCGTGGCATATATTTCATGGCCCAATCCTGCACCAGGAACACAGATTTGCTATCAAGTTGAGCGAGAACTGAACTTTTGGCCTCTGCTTGGTGAACTGACCTCAACTGATGAGCTTTCCAACTGCTGATACTGTTATTTGCTTGCTTGAGATCATACATCATCTCTTCCTTATCTTCATTATTGCAAGGTACACTAGAACACTCGCTTTCCAAAGTGTCAAGCACTTCCTGCAATTGGCTACACTGCGCACACGATTCATTGTGTAGATGACCGCAGTGCCTTTGAAAATCAGAATCTTTAGGATCGCTAAGAGCGTAGTTCCGACAATGATCAGCAACAGTTGAGGATTCGACAACATGAACCTGAAAATGCGTTAAAAGGCACCTCAGGTGATTGACCAAACAAATTTCGTTTTTGGCTTCAAAACCCAAG
Source organism: Zoanthus gigantus (assembly GCA_025331005.2). NCBI lineage: Eukaryota > Metazoa > Cnidaria > Anthozoa > Zoantharia > Zoanthidae > Zoanthus > Zoanthus gigantus. Next base: position 8,817 of record JAOBBB020016456.1, on the reverse strand, counting down.
TTAAGTTAGTTTTTCACTGCCATTTTTAACAGGCAACAAGTTGGTTAATTTGTTATGTTGCTTTTATTTAACATTGAAGGCTACGTCTGTTAGTGTTTCCGTCTATCGGTCTGTCTGCATGTCTATCTCTGTCTGACTTTTTATCCGTCTGCTGTCTGCCAATCTGTCTGCCTATCTGACTGTTTAGCAGTTTGTCTGTTTTCTAGTTTTGGGACATCACGTTTGTCACTGAATATATTATGAACAGGAGCTCGTACCTTGTAATCGCCCTTCAAGTACTGTTTCGCTGAACGCAGCTTCTGTTTCATCTCCCGGGCCCACACCTGCGTTTTGCCCAAATCAACCAATTTGTCAACTAGCGTATTCAAATCGTCGAACGCCTCGGTCCCCTGCGCGGAAAAGTTATCAAGTCCTTGGAGAGACTTACGAACTGACGCGGCACACTCTTGAAGAACTCTGTGTAGCGTTCGCTTACTCATGGGTTCATATCCTGTCTCGCTGCAATACTGTTGGTACTGTTGAATCATTCGCTCTGGAATCATGATTCTGATAACGTTTGGAGTTTTGATTACCTCCCCAGTTGAAAGCTTCAAAAGTTTTTCTCCAAAAGGAACATCTTGAAGAACATGTGGACTTGTAATGAACGACACGAAATGTTCAAGTTTTGCTGGCTCAACCTTCATTCTTTTGCCGCCATGGCTTGGAACTGGTTCTGCTCTTCCGTGTAAAAGGATGTGGTGTCGAGCGATTTTGTAACGGTAGTTAGTGACTGATGGAATTAATTCTTGCAACTCCTTGAAAGAAAGCTTGTCAGCCAAGATTGAAAGTATTTGGCGACGAGTGCTCCAGTGATGTGCGTGACAATAACTCTCAGCAAATGCTTCTAGTAGTTCTAGATCTTTCCCACTTTTTCCCGCAACCGTCCTTCGCTTCAATCTGTGCTCGCACAGCTCACCCCACAAATTATCCGAATCATCTGGAGCAAGGACATCAATAACTGCTGAAACACACTGCTCGGCTTTTCTCAGATAACGACGTTTAGTTCGGCTTTTGGCAGCATTCCATGGAACTGATAGCTGGTGCCGTACTGGGCTGATTTCTCTTGCCTGAAGAAAGTGATTGAGGCGTTGCCGAGATTCATTGCAAACTTCACTAAAACTTTCTTCGCTTTCTTGCAAAGCGGCTTCATGTGGAAGAAAAATGCTCGTTCTCTTCGAGATCACTTCTGCACTGTCTGCTTGTTCGATATCAGCAGCCGAAACAGGAAAAGACTTGGTATCGCTGTTGGGGTAGAGTTGGCGGTCAACCTGTAACGGGAACAAGTAATAAAACAGTCGCTCCCTTCTCTGAGCTTAGAGTGGAGAGATTCACAGCACAAGTTTTTCACCATACACTGGGGTAGAAAGAAATGTATTTACACATTGCTTTTAGGTACTCCGTTTGCAAAATGGTGAAAGTCTGAAACGGTAAAAGGGCGCGAGGGGGGCTGAGGAAGAGATTCTATGAATACCGCTGAAAACATTTTTTTCTCCACAGTTTTACCTTTCCCAAGATTATGAGAGGCTAACGCAAACATTAACTTAAACACAAATACTAAAAGCGGTATTTGAAAACAACACCTTCTTTACAATATATGTAATCATCTGAAAAGTAATACAATATATTGAATGCCTCGGAAAATATACCAGTGTAAAACTAAATGACTCCATGAAACTTTTATAAATAGATAATTATACTCACCAGACTCAGTTCGCTCAAATTATCGGCCATATTTGCAATTTCTTCCCTAACATGATCTGACTCGGGTGTTCTCTCCTTGTAAATGGCCAGTTTTTTTCTACACTTTACACAAATACCTTGAGAAGTAACGAGGTAAGCAATTATTTTTGTGCGTTTCATTTCATCTATTAAAGCCAAACTATTTTACTAGAAACAACTATAAGGGTTCGAGGACGATGCGACACCGATCAGGAGGAATTTGCTGTAAAACTGAGAGAAAAACGAACTATAATGGGAGGGGGGGGGGCATAGCGATCAGGCAGTAGAGTTGTAAAGCGATTTCTCGTTGACTTACCGCACCCCAGCAACCCCCTGGCTCGTTTCTTGACATCACTTTTAAGGGCCTTTAGTCGGACAAAAAAATTCATTTTCCTGCACACGCATTTCAGGCGTGTAAAAAATTACCGACTGTCATTCTACGCGCTTGTCCCCTTTTGGGGATCTGGAACCAAGGGTCATTTGCATTGTCTGCAGATACAAATGGGAGCTTAACTGTCGCTAGATACCAAAGATAAAATACCATGTATGGGTAGGTACGGACAAGCTTCATGTAACCACTGTGCTCTTTAAAAATAAAATAATGACTCAGACAGCTGAAAGATTCCGGAACTACTTGAAATCATCGCTTGAAAGAAAAACTAACTTTTCTGAAAAATCCTTGTTTTCAATGAACTTTTGATTACAATCCTTGCTCCCAGTGTTCCACAGGCTGTTTATTTAAAAATCATTATAAAAAAATGGGCGGGGCAAGAGGCGGAGGGGCTTGGGGCGGGGGTGCGAAACTTGATTTTTCCATGAGTGCGTGTGTGTCGGAGGAGGGAAAGGTTCAGGGGAATGGAAGGGGGTGGGACAAATCCCAAATGCCCGATTTGAAAAAGCACGTTTCAGAAAGCAAACTTCAACATTGTCACTTTAAAAATGTGGTTTTGGCTTGTGCATGTGTGTGTGTGCGTATAATTGGGAGGAGGGATGCAAAGGATTAATCGATAGTTTTTATCAAGTTGAGGCCAGGTAACGAAAAGGAAGCGACAGAATTTGAAAAATTCCATCAAGGATTACGTCCATTCCCTACTCCGCTTGCCCAAACTAAAGGGCGAGTAAGGTTCGTAATCCTAAGGTGTGAGGAGGTAAAAAGTCGTCAGATCTAAGTGTCATTGAGTTAAGATTTTTCATTTTTATGCCGCTTAAGATCAGTAATCATAAACAGCTAAATCGTGAGTCTAATTAAAATAGCTTAGCCGTTTAACAACATCACAGAGCTCTATACTCACACATGTATAAAAACCCTGTAAAGCAAAAAAAACACCGAAACTACGAAGACAGTTTTGGTATTCAAGGCAAAATATTTTACTTACCAGAGCCAACAGGAACAAATTGATTTGTGATTTCCAACAGTTTCATTGATTGGAATAAGTTTATTCCCTTTTGCAGAGCAGGAATTTTCCCCGGTAGCTTTGAATGCACCGATACGATTTCCGGCACGGAGCACAATGTGCTTGTTCGACGCCAACCAATGCCCAGACGTGAACGATGGGAAGGACAGATAGTCATTTCCAGGAAATCAGTTGGTTTCTCAAAACATCCACATCTCGCCAAAATCAGTTCCACTTCTGTTTCAACGCCAGAAAATTTTAGAGATTTCTTGTGGTTTCTAATATCTTTATCACACTGTGTGAGTGGAATTATTGATGTTGAAGCACTCGTGCGCTTGTCTGCGCCGCAAACCCCACCAACGAAATCAGCAAAAGAACACGACATCACATAAGGCCTGTATACCTTCTGTAAGACTTCTACTTTATCAATGTGATTTCTTTCTAGCTAAAACTTTAATTACGAGTTGTTTATTTGCGTAAGACATGAGTTCCGTGGGAACTGTTGCTTTTAATTGGCCACTGACACAACAAACAGCTCACATATGCACTGAAATGTACAACTATGTAATTTTAAAACTGCTAAAAATTCATCTACTTGGAAATCTCTTTGTCTTTATGGATCTGAAAACATTTTACTTTTCTAACGTATTAAACTAGCGTCAGTATTTAAGACGTTTTAACCCCGTGTCTGCTGTGCCACAGCCGAGATTGCTCAGTGATACAAACAGCTGGTGTAAACAATTCAAATTGTTCCGCATGATTTCAAAATTAAATTGGTTTTCTGCGATTTTCGTACAAGAATAACAAATATACTTCTTTTATTTTCAAAACAGCAAAAAAGCTTTGGTTTGTCGGTAATGCACTTTGATTTTGATGGCTTGAGTTGGCTAAACTTTTCCTACTTGCTCTTATGACGTCATAAAATATGAAAATATTGTACATTTCAAAGTCACGAAATTTTTAATTATCCTGAACTTTATTCGGCGCTCGTGGAAATATGTGATCAGATCCCACAAAAGCAAACCTGTTTATCAAAACAGCTGCGTCTGAAGTTGCCTTGGCTGTAATGTCGTTTAGTTTGAGGCACTACCGGTCAGCTTTTTTTGCCACTGAATTTGCCATGTTTTAAGGATTTTTTCAAATGTCAAAAGTGTGTTCACTTTTCCAACCCTCAGTTCGCCAAGAAATAACGATAAATAAAAATCTTTATTATAGCTCGAAAGAGGAAGGGCTAATGTACACAAACAAAAAAGGAAAAGATTCTCGGCGATGTTTGCATGATCGCAGTATGCGCGGATAAAGTGTGAAATTTCGCCGTCTGACGTAATGAAATTCCAACTTCCGGTGCGATGACCATTTTTCACGAATTCCTGACGTTACACTGAGAATTTCCAATAACCAACTCCAGATCGTTTAGTTACTTACCTAAACCAACCAACTGACAAAGTATGAGCGAAATCGATTTTTTGATCGTGGCCACTATATTTTGATTTTAGTCGATTTTTACTGACATTCACTCTTAAATACGTAGTAGTACAAACATTCTGTACCAGCATATTTATATCATGTTCTAATTCTTTGATGTAAGGGTTGTCGTAGATACTGTTTAAGTGTTTGTATGTACGTATAACAAAAACCTTTAAATCTAATGCTTTCTAAAGGGAGGGGCGCAATAATAGGAGTGAGGGGAGTTTAGTTTCAAAAGAAAGTTTATAAAAATTAGAATTCTAATTTATACTTTAATAAAATAACATAAAATACTTTGCATTTGTGCACGAGTTTATTGCAAGTGCCTCTACAAGATGATATATATTGATAACCGTTGCTACCTGGAAAGTGGACATAAGCTGCGGCTAGACAAGTCCTTTCCGAAGACAAAAGAAAGCACGGGTGCCACATACGTAGAGAGCCGTCCACAGTTTATAACACAAGAAATGGTGACAGAACGGGCGGAACTGTACGACGTGGCAGACTCGAGTACCTCTCAGGACCTCTTTTAGCGAGAACTTATGGTGTAAAAGGTAGCTATGCTTTTTTGCGGCTACCTAGACATGACCGTACCACACAAGCACATCCGGATCCTATGCACACGCTAACAAATGTCATAAAGACAATTGTCGGCTTGTTAGCAGGCAATTCCGATCTAATCCAAGTTCTTCAACAAGAAGCAGAGTTTGGTCGTGAAGAATGGCTGCTACAAGGGTCAAGTAGTATTGACAGTAAGTTGTTCTCTTACACCAGGTATATGTCAAGTTTTGAACAGGGTGTTAAAAAACATTAAAAGAGAACAAACCGTTGGCTTATTTTGACTGACACTATAATTGCCAACGACAAAAAAAAATTATTTTGGTTGAATTATGAAATGCATATTAATTCTAAGGAAGGGACGGATTGTGGTTGTATTTTATCTTTGTATTGTGTTTTATTACATAGATATGAGTGTTTTACCGAAAAATAGACAACTCATATTTTCCATACGAAACTACATCCGGGATATTTTCCATATCCTCACTAGTGAAGATATCGCTGACGTCCTTTTTTTTTATGTCTAGTTTTATTTATTTCCGAAATACTCATATCTTCGCTGCGCTCACTCGTGAAATATTTTTTCCACTCGAAGATAAACTTCATATCTTCGCGCCACCGTTTAATATTCTCTATATATTTTAGAAAACAATCCCAAGAAAATATGCGTGCTGATTGGTTAAAAATCGTGTTACTAGGACTCGATGAAAATACAGAACTAGCACGCGAGCTGTTGAGGTAATAATGGTGCGAGCAAAGAAAATTTACATTTTGATAATCAAAGTTAACAAGTTGTTTTCCTCTTTCTCGTCAGTCGCGGTGTTTTCTAAAAGAAATTATAGAGTTATAGAAACACGATTTGAAGTTTGGGAGAATGAGAAATGCTGTGGAAACACGGTACATGTTTTCTAATTCTTAAGTATTGTCATCTCTTATCTCCTTATTGGATTGATCATTGGCTATTACCAGTTGTTACATAATATTTACTTGTATTCAGAGCTTTATCTTAATCGCTTTATCGCGAAAACTGAAAAGTATGGCATCATATTGAACACAAAGTTTTTGAAAAAAACTTTATTATTTATTGACAGCACCAAATAATGCCGCAAAAAGTAGAAAAAGTAAACGGAGCAATGGTCTGTAAAAATTATGATTCATGTACGAGCTCTTTCCGTTATTAAAGTAAAAGTAATTATTAATTACATCAAAAATGTACCTTAAGATTTGTGTGCAATGGCGGCGAAAGCCAGTAATTATTGGTATGGTGCATATAATAAAAAGTAATCTAATCTAAATTTTATTGGGAAGCTTGAAAATATCTTAAACAAAGTAAACTATAATATATGCACTGTAGAGATATGGCGATCGTTGTGTTTAAATTGCACTTTGTGTATGAAAACTAATATTTGTGGACAACTAATGGAAATTTATTTGTCTGTGTTTATTTGGAGGTCGATTATAAACTTACCTTTTGATGTACAAAGGAGAGTTTTCAGTGAACCTATTAAAAACTTGTTTTTAGCTTTTTCTGTACACGCGACTTTACTCTAATAAGACATCTTTTTATGTAAATTGGGTGACAACATACTGCATAATCTATGCAAAACTATTTATGCTAAATTACTGTTGCATTTCATGTCTTAAATCCCAAGTTTTTTTCATCTTTTTTATATAGTTTTACAAATTTTGATGAAAGTGAAAACTTGAAACTTTAAGATCAGGCGGGGGAAATGGCAACTAGCCAAGCTCCATGGAAACTACTTAAAAGCAACTGCTGGTAACAAAATTTAAGCTTAAGATGGGAAAGACTGATTGAGCCAAGTGCCACTGCAAATGGACAAATAATTTGGAATATTTTCGGAACCTCTCTCCACTCCTCCTTTGAAACAAAAACATGGCATTTTTGGCCAATATGTTGTTAAAAGGTTAGGACACGTGTATCTGACTACGATGTCGATGGTTGTAGTTTCATTAAAAACTTTGTGGCAGATAACAAGCAAGACTCCTTGTCAGCATCATTAATTTTCAATTTTATTTTAGGCTCAAAGAAAAGGACACCAGTCAAGTTTGTTTTTTCGACAACAGAACTGGAGTTGGCAGACAAGCGAGCAAGCTCGGTCACCGTTCCATTATCCTTTGGTTTCAAGGCAGGACCAGTTTTTTCAAACCAAAAACTCAAATCTCACGACTGGATTCAGGTAAAAGAAGGCCAAGTACTGCCTACCTGGATTACTTCCCGACCTTCAGATGGCAACTCTCTTTCGCTATTTGAACGTTATTCGTGATGTTCTGAGTGAGGAGCAGCCAAAAGAAATTCAAAGTCTCAAAAGGGAGTTGGAAGAAGCGATAGCGCAAATGGAGCAATACTTCCCCGTTTCTATCCAGGTGCGATGCTTTACTGTCTTTTGTTTTCTTTTTTTTTTTTTGTGATTAATAAGGCGTTAGCTACAATGTCATGAAAATTTTAAATGAGCTTGACGCGCGAAGTATGTGATTTAATTTGATCTTTCAAACACGTCGTCGCCAGACCATCCCCCGTTTGAACTAAGCGCACGTGGGCAAAAAATTTAAAGTTGGCGCCTTTCAAGGGCCGCAAAGGATCAGGGTTTTCTGATATGGCTTCCTTTTGACAAAACAGGCCGTAATTTATGCAAATTTTCAGAGACTGAGCTCGACATAAACACAGACCGCAATTTTTGATTTATGTTTCTTGAGCTTGGTTTTGACACCAAATTCGTGCTAAAAGTTATAAAATTCGATCGAAAAGTCCTGCATGAAGATGGCATGATAGATGCCATAGAAACACTGAACGACGAGAATGAGAGGTGAGTTTTTTGTCAATTTTGTTTATCAAATGAAGACATTTTGAAAGTTCTAGAACCATACGATTTTAGTTTAAGTCTTATTCAGGCGATAAATGTTTTTTTCTTAGAAAATAAAGGCTGAACTTAATTTTTTTCCCAATGGTTTCAGGCCTGAGTCGGCTGGCAGAAAAAAACACTTCCCGCTTGCAGCATACGCCAGTGCAAGAAAACAACAAATCCAGTCCTTGATAGAATACAGGCTTGAGCATGATGAGAATATAGTGTCCTTGCAAGTACAAATAAGACAGAGAACTGATAACCTAAAAGAGTTGGAAAAGCAACTGCACAAGACAGAGGAAAAAAATTAGGCGAAAAAAGAAGAAGGTAATTAGCTGTTTGTAATATATTCACCATTTTCTGAACAGCATTTTCATAAAAAAAGTGTACAAAATTGCTCATTAAAAGTAGTTGAACAACTTAAAGAGTCACATTTTGGCATTATACTTTATTTATTATACTTAAACCACCTTCTAACTGACCCATAGTAGTATTCTTAAAGAATCAAGCCTCATTTTGTTACTACAGCCATAAAACTTGAAGCATGCTATACCGTTGGGAAAATTTAATATGCTTGATATGTAGTTAAATGCTACTCGGTTTGACAATTACTTAACTCATACTCTATTTATATCCTTTTATAATAATTTTACCTTGAAAATGAGCTTAATCACTACTTTACCTGGGATTTATTTCTGTACTTGTCTTATGAAATTAGTGAAACACTGGCACTATCTCGAAATCAATGTTATTTAAGGAGAAAGAAGACACTAGCAGTT
>JAOBBB020016383.1:0-15800 GCA_025331005.2 Zoanthus gigantus | reverse complement strand
ACAGCGGTCCCTTATTCATATAACCATCACACGACAAGGCGGCCATTAATGTTAATACAGTAAATTGCTAGACCAATAAATATATATCAATAAATACGTGTTAATAAAATGTAGGTTATATAGAGTAATAGATATGTGTCTTAATCAGTATTGTCTTCTGCCGGAGCGGGTGTCTAAAGACATAATTAAACGTCACGAGAAAAGAAAAAAGTTTTCTCTCAAAAATTATTTTTCCCAACAACCTTTTTCGCGAAAGACAAAAGAAGTTAAGAGAATATGCTAACAATTTTACGTTTTTTTGGCACCTGTTGCATGCATTATAAATGCTTCTCACACTTCCTGGAGTTCATCAAGTTCAGTTTAATAGTTTTCTTTAAAAACACTAGAGTCATTCAAGTAATAGAAAACATGATTGTCTATTTTTGTATAGAGTAAAACTAACCTTCTCATTCCGATTATAAGTCGACTTAACGGAAGTAATTAAACTTAGGGAAGCTTCGTACATCTAGTTTTAAAGCTCTAACGTATTTCATAACGGGCGCTGAGGTAGTAAAGCGTACAAACGTCAGTAAACTTGAACGTTTTTAGAACATGTGCATTTAAACAATACTGCCGCAAACACAATATAACCCCCCCCCCCCCCACACACACACACACACACACACACACGCCTTATTTGTATATTTCTTGCGGTTGTCTTATACCATTTTTACTGCAACTAAAATTTTCCATCTAGTATTATATAATTATGTTCATTCTCAGAGTTTCGTCAATCCAGCCAGATTATTTAAGTACAATAAAAATCCAGCGACTTCAAATACGATTACTTAATTTTATATTGGATTGAGTCATGTCATTCTTTGCTGTTTTTAATTTGGAAACATCACGACAAGTCCCGGGAACTGTCCTAGTGTGGAACAATAGCGGACGCTCTCATCTTTGTCTTACCAACTGGCTTGGTGCTTATGCCGGTCAAACGACAACAATGACAACTAACTCTAACATCAAAGCTTACGATTTCATTAAAGCTATTGCGTGCATGAAAGAGTCCCGAAAGTTTTTGTTTATTCCACAAAAGTATACCTTATCACTGAAGCATAATAATGGCCTGATTGCGTAAGCGGTTATAAAATTAAAAAACAACGAGAATTAAGCTTTCGAGATGTGTAAACTATGTCGGCTTTTTACTGTAGTTAAACCTTACTTTTGATACACAAATAATGATCTAACACTTTCAAGAAATAGTGCAGTAGAACCGGACTTATGAATCAAGCGTTGTGTTAAAAATCTATACGGCTATTGTCACAATTTCTACCAGTTTGTAAAATGATAAGACGTCAACTGTAAACATAGCCCAGCACATTGTTCCCTGTTCTAATTATTTGATCAAACTTTATTAGTTTTTATTCCGGCTTTCTGTCAATCTGTTTACCTTCGTCTCCTTAAACTCTTGCCAGAAAGTCATTTTGCAAGCACACGACACGTTTTTCGCCCAAAAGGCGAGAACGTTTTTTTAAAGATTCTCTGTTTATATTCCCATAAAATCCATTGAGATAATAACGCATGGAGTTAAACTTGTCTCTTGAACACTAAAGTTTCCTTTAGGTAAAAAAATAGTATTGTTTGAAAACTTTCATTCATACTAAGGCAAACCAACCGGTCGGCCTGCTGTAATGGCAGTCTAACTAATTATATCTAAACCGAGAGCTGGTTTCCTACAATCGATAGAGGCAAAATCGTTCATATCCTGTAAAGATGAATCCTTTTTGTGTGTGCTATCATAAAATTTCATTTATTTTCTATATTCACACACACACACACAAAAACTGATCTAAAATGTCTTAACTGTAGATCAACACAATTGTCAAATAATGCTGCTTAAAGTGTTGAAGATTTTCGGAAATTCCCTAAAAGAGAAGACTCCTAGAAAAAAAATAATTCAGGTAAAATATTTACGTAAAGTTAATAATTTAAAAAACAAAAGATGCATAGCTTCATACTTTACCGTGAGAAAGTGAAGGCCCGTACAATGTGCACATGTTTGCCTATCCTACATCTTGGGGTTGTAAAAACTGATTTCCAAAGCGGACTTTTTGCTATTATAATAGTGATAAAACGAACTTTCAAAAGAGCAAAGTTCACGAGAAAGAGATTATTTAGGATTTTTCTCAGCCACATTTTCAAAGTTTGTAAAAGTTCTCAATTTCAAAATTGCATAAACAATCTCCGTATTTAGGTGTAAAGACAAGCAGAACCACGGACTCGAATAACAGAATGGTCATTTTTCAATAATTCAACAACCGTTTAAGTTAAGATAGTTTTGGATTTATTCGAAAAGGGAGAAAAGTTTTACCGATAATAATAATAGCCTTTAAATAAAACAAAAAACGTTGTAAGCTGATTAAAGAGAAGAAAAGTTTTGTACGAAACTTTCAGTTGGTAAAAAAGTTATAACTAACGATTAATGTCATTTCTTTGTTCGGTCTTTTCCTATCATTACGATTAATTAGTTAAATATTAGGGTTATTTTGACTTTCCTTGTATGTTTTAGTGATCTGTCAAATAACACGATGTTCTTTTGTAGGGTAGTTTTGAAGGCTATTACTTCTTATAAATCAATAAGCTAGTCCCAAAAAAGGCTGGATGAAGGGCAAGTCGATCATGGTACTGGTAGCATCCCAGAACAGTTTCTTGCATCATTTTGTTAAAATTGCTTTAACAAATTAAAATAACTTGTTTAGTAGATAATACTTAGGGTTTCTAAATAACATTTATTTAAGCCCGAAATTAAAGGAACGAATCATGTTATTCGGCTCGCATTGCCACAGTTATGAAATTTTTATAGAAAACTATTTTCATGGAGAATAATCATTTTTAAAATAGTAGACTTTATTCCTACTTTTAATCTCATGTTTTGTCATGAAACTGTTCTTGCTATGTTTTTCCAATTGTGAACAACTCGATATGATGTAATTGTCTTTTGTCGGTTTAGTCCAATGTTATCAACTTAAATCAAGCTATGACTAAATGAAACGTGTTCAAGGAACGACAAAAAGCTAACAGACTGAAAGATTTTTTAATCTCAATATTTTCATATGTGACTTAAGTTTTTGAACTATAAAATCTATTTGCGTCAGCTGTGAACTGAAGTTAGGAGAGAGATTAACATGTATAACTTATTTGTTCCTGTCTGTGTAAGCTGATTTGTTATGACATCAAATATTAGTAATGTCAATACGAAACGGTCAACTGGAGATAGAACCCTTTTGCAATATGGAATTACTCCTCGTATTATGAGTTTGGTTTAATTAAGGAAGTATGTACAGTAGGAGGTTTCTATTGTGAAGCAAGAGAAAGCATAAAATTTTTAAATGAAAGGAACAAATCCGTAAGTAAGAACTTCAAATTGTCTGAGCCGGCTGAAAACTATAGTTTGCGTTATTTAAACATTAAAATCAATCAACCAAAAATTTCACAAAATAAAAGGTTGTTAAAGTTTTGTTCTTTCTGATCGATCTTTTTTTATCTTTCATCTCGAAGCCACGTTCGCGAGGATAACGGGAAACTACTTTTAGAACAATTCTTTGATTGTTTTGTGAGATTGACAAATGGGGCAATATCAAAGTTGGTATATCACTATTCTAATATCTTACTATTTATTCTTGTTTGACGAGAGACACGCTTCCTTTGAACAGCTGCATTGATTTGATGGCCGCAGCCCTGTTGACTGCAGCATATCGTCCCCATATTTGAAACGGTAACTGTTTTTAGAAATTTTTTCATTAAAAAGAATCTAATACTTCTAAACTTCTATTGACATATATCATCTAGTGTCACTTCCTGTTATATAAAGAAGGGCAAACAAAGATATCAGTGGTGTTTTGGTCGTTTTGATTTTTCCGGTAAAGATCCCGAATTCATCTTGGAATACACCTATAAGTCAGTGCCAACAAAGAGCATAAACTACTTGGAATTAAAAACTTTGTTTCAAGCAAAATAACTCTATGAATCAAAATTTTATCCAGTGATGGATTGATAGAAATATTTCAAATGAGTTCATCACATTTTATTAGCTTATTTTTTTTTGTTCTTCAGAGCAAAGCTCTAGCCCCATTTTAAATGTGTCAGCTGCAAGAAGTTATAGTTAGCCACTCCCTTTTAGAGAAAAAAGAAATACAAGAACGAAAAAGAAAATAAAGGTATAAAATTGATTGCTTTTCTTTTCTATAGAAATAAATGAAACCAACAAATATAATTTCGTTGAAGTTAATAAGAGAAACTGTAAAAGGTATTCTTAGAATCATTTTTATATCATAAATGTTTGACTTATCTTTTTTTCCCCTGAATATGAAGAAATACAATTTTAATCGGCTACACATACATTACTCCCTGTTTTATATGTTAAATGATTTTGCCTCTTGATCTAAATTGGACTTTTCCACAAAATTATCAGAATGATTTTTTAAAAATGCGTTGTTATAGATGACGGAATGGTTGTATAAAAGGGTATAGCTCTCGAATGTCTATGAATACTCCATGCCTCTTTCAAAGCGTATACAAAATAAAATTGAATTTATGCATTCATTTCCAAAATGGCAATACTTATCAGTTAAAACTTCAGTTATCGATGAGGTGGAATGAAAAGCAGATTTTATTTATCTGTACAGTCCGTATCTATCTTGTCGAGAAATCTTTTTGTACGTGAGCCACATCATGTAAATATTCGTCGCCACAAAATGTCAGACAAGATATGATTTTGTTCTTCAATAACGAAGGAACAAAAAGTCCAATTTAATTTCAAAAAATGTTGTAAACTCATGATTACTTGAATAAGCAGAAAAATCCCAAATGTGATATCAAAGAACACCTTTTTCGGCCAATTGTGCTAAGTCATGAACGAAGAGAGCGCAAATACTATTTCGCCTGGATTCGTAAAACAAAAACATTGTTGCCCTCAAAGATGTGAAGATTTTGAGCAAAGCTTAGTTGGCGCCAGTTCAATAAAACTTTTATAAGCTTCACCTAATAATTTCTAAGCCACTGGCGCAAAAGATTACTTTGGTCGTTATGTTTAACATCTGAGATGCTCGAGAGAATTTTACTGGCCGGCTTTCCACTTAGTATGAATAGTCTTTCCTGATCATCCCAGCCTTCGTACTCAAATTTCTAACAAGTTGAAGATTTATTTTTTTACTAAACTTATAGAAGTGGGGAAAAAATAAATTACTTGAAGAGTGTCCTCCAAAAAATGTCTTTTAATGTTTTTTGAAGAACTCGCTTGCTGCGTTCAACCCCAATTCCAAGGCAAGATTGTATCAACAATTCGTGGTATATTGTGGGAGACGTACAGGGAAAACATTAGGCTTTTGTTTTGTTTACACGAAAATAACTTGATTTTAAGTGCAGCCTATCATAGGGGTTGTGTTAGAAACATGGCTCCTTAGAGTTATGATTAGAAGGAAAACAGCTTCAAGAGATTGAAGAAATCTCACGTCTTCACTTTGTCCTCAATGAAAGATGTTTTAAAAACTTAAAGGAGTGTTAAAGTTTGTTGTATTTTTCAGTTTCATGTACAAAGGTACCACATAGCGTTTTATTTTTTCTGCAAAAATCTTTAAAAGAAAAGATGATATACAAAAACTCATTGGAGTCCAAAGGCGGCTCTCGTAGTTAATTCAAACGCGATTATGAAGATAAATAATAACAGAAGCGCCCTACAATGTTTTACACCCAGCACTAAATTTAAAGGTATTTCTTAAGATTTACTTGGCTTTTTAATTTTTACTGTTATATAGTAAAGACAGTTATAAGAATAACTGAAAAACTTTCTAAAAACAAACTAAAAATGTTTTAAAAACAAGTAATTTGAAAATAAAGCTTTTATCTTGAAGTCCACGCATTGAAGCAGTCTTAATTTTTGAACTAAACTTATAAGATATATTGCAAAGTCAAGTGAAGCAAAACGCGGTTATGCATGTGTCTGTGACTTCACTTAAATATTTAGAACATGAAAAGGAAAATGCTTTTAAAGATACAAAAATGATTTTACTCGACTTTGAGAACTTTTCTAATAGTCAAGAAAAATATAAAATCTGCATATACCTGTAGCCTTAGATGCCATTTTGCTTTCTTAGACTGAAAATATACAGTACTAAACCTCTCAGGCAATTCTTCTATAATTGTAAATGTACGTATGTTTTGATGAAGCGGGACCTCAAAGGCGGCTCAGTTGTTCCTGAACCTGTTACAGTAAAAGGCAACGTATAGAGGTTAAAGCAAAAGATTTGAAGAAAAACCAAGAAAATAACAGCTCCACCTCATGACACTGTTGCAGTTTGAATCTTGGATTATAGTTTGCCTTTCTGGCTTTTCAAACAAGCGTGGAAACAAGACGTTAAGAACATTGTTTTTCACAGGCAACTGAAGATCGATTCATTTCATATTTTTAATTAAATTAACGCCTATCTTACTATTTGGTCACAACAGAAATATTTTTTATAATCTGAGGGAAAAAAACATGAAAATAAAAGTTTTCTGTTTTCATTCTGTTTTCAGGGTGGAAATTGTTTCAAGTTAGCAACCCACCTGCTATGGCCTTTGACATTCTGTAAAGTTCGCTGATTCAGTTATATTCATTACACGTGTTGGATAGCGCGAAGGTTTATTCAGTAAAAAAACAAATCTGACTCTAGGAAATAAAACTGAGAGCAAAAACAAAAACATTCCAAAATCAACCTACAACATGTTTGACGTAAGAAAGTTGTTATTAAAAGCCTTGCATAAAATCTGTTCTAGTGAAGTTTAGCTCTAAAATACAAATTAAAGATTCAATTCTGATATTGATTTTCTTCAAAACTCAGAAATATGTTTTAGAAAATTAAAACTTCTTCCAATATTATTGCTCAGCAAGTCTATTGTATCGTCATAATTAACTTCCTCAATTGTTCACTTTCCGAAGGGTGTCAAATGTTGCTTGGAAGACCAAGATTTTCATCTTCTTTTACGATGTACTCATTCGAACAAAGACACTGAACTAAAGGGGCTTTTAGTTTTAACTATGATCAGTGGTAAAGCAGAAGAACTCCTGGTCTCATAGCATCGTTCTTATAATTAAACTTAGATTAAAATTAAAAAATCAGCTTCATAGGTTGAGACAAAAAGTATCACCAATGCCTAACAAGTAGGATTTCATGCACTAAAACTACAAACATTACCCAATTTCAAATTGTTCCCTTTTAACAGTTTTGTAGATGTTTTTTGTCATGAAAAATATAAATACTTTCTAAATTGACTTAGAAAAAGTATATAGTTTTACTTTGTTTAGTTTTAGGATGGAAATACGCAAAATCTTTTCGAGGATTGGCCTGGAGTGGAGATAGGAGCACTGAACTGAATCGGCGTAGTATAAGTTTCATTTTTATTCATCCCCAAAGCAGGTTACAAGTGGCAGTTCAAGAACCTCTGTCGTTCATATAAGTTACAGAGATGGCAATCCTTTCAATACAATGTGTATTTTAATATAACTTACAGCTATCCAAGCCTAATCAAGGACAAAATTATCGGTCAAAGTTTTGTTTATTTTTTCACAGGTAACGGGTATCCAGAAACAAATTCATTAAGATTGACAAGATAGTTTTAAACTAGAATTTTAACAATATCATAGTCCATATGACAGATTTTTCCTGTGATAAGAAATGATTCTTTCATTTACCTGTGTCTTTGTAGCAAGTGTTTTTTTCCGGCCATTCAGTTAAACCTTTTCATCAAACTTTCGCGACATTACACCTTATTCATATTAATTTGCTGTAGTTTTGCTGTCTACTGAAAATCTCTCGCCTTTAAAGTTAAGATTGACAGAGCAAATAAAGTTTCTCAAAAACAAAACAAAACAAAACAAAACAAAAAACAGAGACAAAAACAAACGTTAACTGTACCCAAAGGCATTAACAATTTTGTTTGTCAAACTGTCCAGCAAAAACAGCTTTTGTCGAACGTTTAGTACTTGTAAGGTCTATATGTAGTTGTACCGATTCGATTGAAAGAAAGAGTTGTAGCAATATCATATTAATTACCTTGTGAAATTTGTGGGCACGTATTAAAGAAAGAATTCAGTTTCTAACAAGCTAAAGTTATTTTTAAACCGTCCCCCCCTGGTGGTGCTATAGGCCCTGGTAACCTTTCCAGAACTTTTACCTGTCCACAAACAAAAATCCATAGGTAATTTACTCTGCTTACAGCGTAGCTTTTAATTTGCAGGTTTACTGGTGGTAAAGTAAAGATATCGGAAGAATTTGTAACCTTTGAGGCTCAAGATACGAAAGCCTTTCTTAACAAGATTACGACAATGACGTCTTTGCCTGTTTCTTGGTCTAATGCAATTTGTCTTTTTCCGTAAAACTATCCTACACTGCAACTGAAGTATTTCTTCAGCATTCACTATTGATCATAAGACACAATGATTAGTTTTGCAGTATCATTACAAAGGACTCGAGCAAAAGTGGTCCATTCTGAAAATGAAGGGACTGGAATAGATGTACATGTAGCTCTGTATCGCCCAAAAAACCAAGCTATATTAGCAATGAAAAGAACTTATTATTAACACAAAGAGGCACAAACATTACTTAAAATGCATTTATAATTTATTCATGAATTTAGTTTTCATAATGATTCTTTTCATTTACACAATCACCAAACTTTTTCATCCCATCAAACGTTGTCGCTTTTACCAATTCTAACTAATTAATTTCGCAATATACATGGTACCAGCATTGGTAAACATATGAAATATCGCTTGTGTAAGCATACAATAAAATTTTGATTTATCGAGAACACTACTACCAACTGGTTTAATATATAATTCCGCTATTCTCTTTTTCGTATGTTTAACTTTCGTGTTTGTTATGTGTTGGTAAATCTATTGAGGAGTAAGTTCTTTAAAAGAACAAAGTTTTTTTCAACTAAAAGAAAAGGACAACATCATCAAATTTTGTCTCGGAGAGACTTAGTATAACACTACTGAAATGAACCTCTCTTTTTTTGTTGTATTCGTAAAGCTTTAATCAAGACTTCGATGAAAATTTTTTTAAAAACTCCAAAAAATGCAACTTATATGTTGAACCTTCAACATCCTCACAATGAAGTAGTCAGGTACTAGTCAACATTGCTCCTGTTGTTTTGTCTTTATTTTTCTCTTTCATGTTGCCTTTTGAATTCTCTGAATAACAAACTCCAATGAATTACCGAAAAGACTGACCTATGGACGCGAATACGTGTAAGATTGATAATATTTACATACTAAACGTTTTCCTTTTATTTGGTTTACCATGTTTCCTGCCATGAAATTCGAAAAACAACAAAAGTTCCTTTTAAATATCACAACATTTTGACAATCTCTTCTTGAAAAAATCAATTAACACTAGAAATATTTTCAAATCCCAACTCCTTCTAAATTCTCTTTTGTTCATATACACTTAACAGACTTCAGTGATGTAAATAACTAAGAAACGTTTAAAGAAAACAAAAAGTTGATTGTTAAATAAATGTTCGAGAACTTTGGAACTATTTGATAGTCATCGAGCTGTTGAAAGCGAAATGATTCATAAGAATTTCAACAGCTGGTCATCTCGCGGTTTTAAGAAGTCGTTCAGATACTTCTTCAATGGAATAGTTTTTTTTTTGAAGAAATGCAAAGTAGATTTTAGAATTTTGAATATTGTTGCAGAATTTTACCTTAAGAAGTACATCAGGGAGAGCTTTGAAGTTTTCGTGTGTATGGATTTATGGCAAGGTGAACATTAGCCATAAGCCAAAAGGTAAGACATCGGTTAGTTTGCCATCTGAGCGCTGTCGTGCTGTCGAGTGGTTGTTTTTAAAGTGTTTGACAACAACTACCAGGCCCAATAAGGGTGAAGTTGCACATACGATGAAGAGACAGATGGATAGTGAAAATAATCGGTTGAATGTTCATGTCTTGTTAGGTAGTTAAACCCATTCATTTCATGACAAGGTTGGCCATCTCTGACTAACACAGGCACAGGAACAGTTCTGGGGGTGAATAGAGGACTGGAATCACCAAGGGAGCCCTTGTCATAATTTTGCTTTTTACATTTGTAACGGTGATTCTGAAACCAAATTTTTACTTGAGTAGGACTTAAGTTTATAATTCTTGCAAGCTGTTCTCGTTCCGGTGCGGATAAGTAACGTTGTTGTCTGAACCGTCTCTCCAGCTCGTAAGTTTGTGCTTTGCTAAAAAGTACTCGCCGTTTTCTCTTCCTTGGTGTTTCAGAAGAATCATCCATTGAAGTGTTAGTATTTTCATCATGCGTCTCACTCTCGGGCTCTTGTTCGCTTGTAGCTGTTGAACAGTTCGATTCGTCAAGACTTTTTTTGACTATATTTGCATGTTGACTTGTCCGGGTGTCTGAGGAGGCGGGAAATAACAAACAAGCAAAGAAGATTAAAAACATCAAATTTTTCTATCAAAATCTCAATGTTTTTGTACTGCCATCATAGCGTTACAATTTTAACAAATGCAAATAAACTTGCAGTGTTAGAGCTTGAAATACGCAGGTTAAAAGATCAACTTTAATCGAGTTTCATAAGGAGAATTTTGAGTACCTGATGGATGGGGAAGTCGTCAACGAGGTCAGAGTATCTTGACAGAAGAAGTAAAAACTATAGTTCTTACATAAATACGCAAAACACAATTAGCGAATGAAATTTAGAAATACTCAATAAAAACACTTCTTAAAGAGTAAGTCGGCAGTGCTTATCAAAAAATTTCCCTAGTCTACTCTTAACTAAGAGATGGAATATTCATATCGATTACCCTTTCTTAAGCAAAGATACGAAAACGATTTCTTCTTACTTGTATATGAGAGCTCTTGATTACTCACTATCCCACAAGATGGAGATCTGTTATCGTCTTCATGGCTGGTAAAATTTAATTCTTCCTCTGATGATGATTGTATATTGGATGTGGTGCAATTATCTGGTAAGTTGAGAATGTCCTTCACACTGAAAGAAGTCATTTCGATATGCGAGCCACTGAGTAAACGGTTTCAAATGGCTTCCATTATAAAGCTGCCTATTCAAACACCACTCATGCTCGGGGCTTACAATCATGTGTCAGGGCCTTGGGCGTGTCGTAGCTCTTTAGTCATGAAAAGGTGTTTGACATTAAGCAAATGTTACCCAGCTCGTCTCGATAAACTTATGGTGATAGGTTAAGGTGGTGACGCGAATGACATCACTTTAATTAGAGTGATAGCAATTGAAGGTTTGTCACACGTAAGACTTTAAGGTGACAGATTTCCAAGGAAAACCTGCCCTCCGTTCAGATTGTCTATATATTGTTTAATATCTAACCTCTTTGACTATTATTCCAATAACTCATAATTGCATTAAGCATTATACCGATTTCTTCAAAAAATATCCACTAGTTCTTCATTTAAAACCAGCTGAGGATATGACTATATAGTGGACAACTCACGCCTCTCCATAATTTGAAAGCTAGATTAAATCTCAGATGAAAGGCGAGAACAACGCCAGGCTAATGGTTTGAGAGACATTTAGAATGATTTTCGTTTTGAAAAAGAGAAGTGATTTAAATGAGATATTTGTCAAACAGAGCAGTCTTTTGAAGGAATATTATTGCATTGTTATAAACTTCATGTGCAGTTTGAGCAAGAGTACTAAAGTTTTTAATTTTATAAAGTTCGTAACCTATTCAGAGACAAGGTTTACAAACATTACAATTTATTTCAAATTCAACACAAACTCAAATTCAATTTGATGAAATTTTTAAGTTTTACGCCGAGATAAGAAGTTAAGAACTGACGTTTTGTCGGACTGTCAGTCCTTCGTCAGAATGAAGGAAGGACGGTTAGTTATTAAAATCTTACTACGGTACAAAACTTACAAATTTATCAGTTTGTTTCTAGTACTGAAATACCGACGCAGCATCCCATTTCAAACTCAAAGTCGTTTATTTTGGTAAAAATATCTGAATTTCTTAAACTATAAGTACTCCCTATTCTAATTATCGACACGCGAACTAGTGTTTTATATTTTCTGCTTAGTTATTGTATAAATGTATAAAAAAATATAAGCACTGAAAACTTAATTTATAGATTACAAATTATGGATTACACGCTTTAGAATTATTTGTTGTATCTTGTTTAGCCAAACAAGGTGATTAATCGGTTTGTTGAGATCTTTTTACTAAAATGTCTATACTTAGGCGTCCTTGACGAATCGTGCCTTGTTTACCAAAGTTCTTGGCTCTAAAAAAGTATTTTACAGCTTATATATTTCTTGAACTATCAGATACTGTTGAAGGCACGTGACAACAATTGTAGCTAAAAAGCTGTGGCACCATATAGTTTTCAAACTCTAGCCTCTACGGTTCATCGCAAGAGGACAAATTTCAGAGCATACTTGCCTAGTTAGGCACAAAATGAAATCCTTATACTTAAAGGTGCTAATTTAAGCCGGATTTCTGAACAAATTCTGTACTAAAATTAAAATATTTTAGTATTCATGTATAGTTAAATGAGAAGAACAAGTATGACCATTAGTCGAAGACATTGTTTACTTTGGAACCAGAAGATTAACACGTAGTGTTTGTTGTTGTCTTTAGTGATTGACACCCTGTCAATTACAGCATTAGTTTCCATATATTTCAATTTTGTAATGTTAGCGCTTTGAATCAACTGTGTATGTTTTTGAACAATGGATTCTATTTTGCTTCTACGCGTGCAATGTCAGAAATTTCGACATTCAGATTCAGGAAGTGTAGTTTAGCTGTGTTTTAAGCAAACACATACGAGTAACGCCATATCACATACTTAAATTAGGAAGGATTATTCTTAAGCGTATCTAAGATGTGTGCTCTGTAACGTGGTAAACGATACTGGCACTAAGTAGTAGTCGCTTTAATTTTTAAGCACCGTTGAACGGTAAAGTATATTATTTTATGCACGACAATAATCGATGTGAATTTAACTAAAATATGCATAAAGGGTATTGTATTACGTTTGGTAATGACCGCAGTCCAAACACACGAGTTCCCCTAAACAACGAACAAGTTTAAACAATATTCAAACACAACCGATGATCCACAAGAAATCTTTTATTTCTAATTAGTTTGTCAAGATGTTTTGGATCAAATTTCACGATTTCGACGAATTACATTTGAAAAAAATTCTAATTGCCACTTCTACACCGTTGTGTAAAAAAAAGTACTTCGTATAACTTAACGCATTTCAAACTGGAAGGGCTCAACGTCTAAGCCGGTTGTATGGCACATCTAAGAGTGAAAGACAACCAGTTCTAAAGTCCTACCAATGGATTACTAAGAAGGTGAGAGATGTCGCCATGATTGGTCAATAGTGAATGCGGCTTATAGCGAGCAAAAGACTTTTCACCTGCAGCCAAGAGATGAAATGAAATCTTCCGTACCAACATAGTGCTTTCTTCAACAACACAAACATTTTCTCTGAATTTTTTTTTGTTTCTAACACACAAAACTGGCCATTTGTAGTTTCGCCTCTTTGCTGATATTCTCAAATGCAACTTTGTTAGTGAATACTGTTAAGCGACG
Organism: Zoanthus gigantus; assembly: GCA_025331005.2. Lineage (NCBI taxonomy): Eukaryota > Metazoa > Cnidaria > Anthozoa > Zoantharia > Zoanthidae > Zoanthus > Zoanthus gigantus. The sequence continues at coordinate 2,197 of JAOBBB020016383.1, read as the reverse complement.
ATCATAATTATCATTTCCAAATTCTGAAAAACCTTGTTGTCATACTAGGGCTTGCCTCATGTGTCAGTTTCACATTGTTTTTTACTTCACCAGAAACAGGTTTTCATTTTCGTGTAACAGAAGTTGAAGTTTTTATTGGCAAGAAAAGACCGTTGTTTTTGTTCACATTACTAATGTGATGAGGCTGAGGACAAACTGGATGACTAACAAGTAAAAAGTCAATAATTTGAAGATATGGGTGTTTCTAAAACGAGTAACGAGAAAGTTGTAACGGGAAAAAAATCACATGGTAAAAAATAGAAAAAGAGCTAAAACAAGAAAAAATCGATCACACGGTATGCCTAATAAGTTTTGCTAAAACATTCTAGTCAGTCTGTCTCATTTGTGGTACAGAAGGCGAAATCTACACGAACGTGAGCTGTTGCGTTTTATGACCAAAATTACTTACAATTTTAAAAATAATTGTACATTTCAAAAGATAAACAACACATTTCAATTTCAATTTAGGCCTATCCGTTTATATTAAGTTTATTTCTGCCTTCCTCAGTGTGAATTCAAGTGCGTTTAAAGTACAGAGTTTTATATATTGATAACTTGTACACCATAGTGAAAAGAATTTTATAACTAAAAAAAATTAACTTACGTCTTTTTAGTTTCAAAACTTTTGTCCTTTTTTCATTGAAAAATTAGTTAGTAACAAGGGATTTCGAGTTATAAATAAGAAATTCAAGTTAGTAACATAAAATTTTAAGTTAGTAACATGAAGTTTTAAGTTATTAACATGAAATTTCTAAATAATAACTGGTAATTTTTTAATGAAATACAGCATCATTATCATCGCGCACTAATCTCTCAACTATGCAGGATGGGGAACTGTACCATTAATACCGCCATTATTGGACGCGGCTTACACCATCAGAGTCGGAATGAACTTCTTTTCGCAGGGAGCTCACTAAGTCGTCCTCTTCAATGGTAAATTCTATAAACTTGGCTTTAATAACTTGTAACCTGCCAAATGGTTGGTGCAAGCCAATTTCAAGTCTGCTCGTTCTTATGCTCGTGGTGCTTTGACGCCAGCCCTGCTTTTGGCCGATGTTCGCCAAAACTTCTTGGAACGGCGATACATCATTGATGATTAATTCTTTTTTTTTTTTTTTTCGTTGTCAAAAACTACCTAGAATGTTTTGGCTAAACTAATTAGTTGTATACCGAGTGATCGATTTTTTCCTGATTTTATTCGTTTTCTATTTTTTACCATGAGAATTTTTTTTACTCGTTACTGAATTACTCGTTTTTGAAACACCCGAAGCTAGATGCCCGTTGCAATTTTAAAACTCAGATGCGAATCTTTTTCTTTTAAATTTGTTTTGAAAATAGCTAGACACAGTTTTAATAGCAGCACATACAACAAAATAGTTTTCAACGGTGTTGACTTAATAAAATGCTTTGTAAAAGCCGGCACAAAAAGTTCTAACGGTTTGAACGGGTCAAACATTAGAAAGTTCGATATATACATTTTTGAGTGCTTAACAACAATAAATATTGCTTCCGACAATAAAAGAGAATAAAACCACAATTACCTTAACGTCAAATATCGTCGAACAAAGAAAGACTATATGCAGTGAGTGTGTTAGGCTTTTGGTTTTCAAAGTTAAAAATGGTTTTACACGTGAAATTGTCCTTTCCTAGTATTAGCGTCAAGATGTTAAAATAATTTCCTTTTTAATTTAGCCTTTTATTTCTAGCATTAAAAATTTTAGATTTTAGATTCTTGTACAACTACTTGATTCAGTACACCGATAAGCACCGTCGAACAATAATTCTGCCGGAGTAATACAACTCCCGGAGCCAGAGGTGAGCGACATTTTTGTAGCCAATCTGTATATTTTCCGTTGTCCTTTTTTCCGTTTTTCTCTTCATGCATGAATTAGTAGTTTATTTTCTTTCTATCTTTTTGTATTCATAAATTATTCCGTTTTTTAGCTTTATATAATACCCGAAGGGCTTATAAATATGTTTATTTGAAAAAACACAAACATAAACTGTATTATTCACTTGTTTAGTATTTAGAATAGACTGTGAATGTTATAATTTGAATAACGTTTACAGATACAACGCATAGATAGAGAGAGAGAGAGAGAGAGAGAGAGAGAGAGAGAGAGAGAGAGAGAGAGAGAGAGAGAGAGAGAGAGAGAGA
>JAOBBB020016311.1:5077-15805 GCA_025331005.2 Zoanthus gigantus | reverse complement strand
GCCGCTATACTTTAAAAACCAAAGAAACGTCTTCTCGAGCATTTAATACTTCGGCGGAAGCAATCAGAAAGTGAGGTGGTGCTTCGACAACAAATTTTAAAATTCTTTCTGAAAGTTCTTCGGCAGTTAAGTTTTAAACGATCTCAACTCCGCTAACACTGGTTATTTGTTATTGTGGCGGTCTAAACGATTTTTGTCTTGCAAAAAAAGGTTTTGTATGTTCATTTATATTCAACCGACAATTATTTTTTCAGTTGCTGTGTTTTACATTTAGATTTAAAAAAAAATTTTTTTTATCAATTAGATTGTGCTTCTTGTCTTTACTCAATATGATTGTTTTAAACAGTTTTACAGAGCATATTGTATAAATTATTCAAAAATGTCACAATTTTTACTGCACCAGACAGCTTGCAGATCTACCCGATTTTGATTGACAAGTCAAATGCAAAGAGCCAATCAGTTTTTCCCGTCCACTGGTGGACGGAGAATTCGAAAAAGCTTAGTTTTCGGGCAGGCGGTCTTTTACTAACCTCTCCCCAGTCTTTTCTCTCTTACAAGACCGCCAGCTACGCAGGCTACGTTAGTTAATCGCCTGGCGTATTCTCTTTAAAAATTAATTGATCTACCAAATCCTTTGTATCACTGAAATTCATTAAATTCTACTCAGCTATCAGACTTGAGTGGCTCTAGTTCTCTTTTATAGTTTTTAATAACAATTTAAAAGTTTGAATCGACACGGGAAAGCAAAACTAAAATTTGGTTTGTTTATTATCGTTGACACAGTTAGCCCAAGCTTATAATGCATTGTTATAATTCCATAGAAGATAAAGACAATTTAGATTTTGTTCGAAATCTGAACATAATCTAACAAAACACTGGCTCTGTGATGTCATTCGTGATATTTTCCTGATACTGATAGAGTTTCGATGTTTTTCGTTTGGTTCTACTTAACTTTTTTGTGGCTTATTTTAGTCAATTAAGACCATGCATAAATTGCTGAAAGTCTGTCAGAGGGTACAAGCACAAAAAATGTTACATAATATCCTATAAATTTTTTTTGGTACGGTACAAAACCGTTCTTCACTCGAAAGCAAATCATCGCAGAATTGCCATTACAATGCTTTCCGTATCTTGGGTAGCCTGTGGTACTTTCGTCTCCTAGCAACGCCGCTGCTACGAGTCGTATGCCCGCGAAGCCCGCGCTGCCAATTTGCACGGGCGACAACGGCGATCAAAAATGAGTTGTCTGTGTTAACGTAATTTAAGGAATAGGCCAGGGGTTAGCTGTGCTCTTAAAGAAAGCATTCAGTTTGTAAATGATGACCGAAGAATCAAAAGAAATAGAGGTGAATTTCCATCGCCCCAAAAAGGTACGATTCGTATTTGAAGAATCACGATCTTATGTCTGAAAAACTTCAGTAACCACTCGTTGTGTATTGCGGAGTTTAGGGAGAATATCTGTTTTAGAATAGGATAAATACCTAGATAGCAACACATCGCTTACTGTAGGTTAACTGTAAATGCCGCCTTCTTTCTTGGGATTTACGACCGGGATAAAGTAATGATAGATTTATATTTCAGATTTTACTGCTAGGATAATGGCTTCGTTTTGCATGTTGGTTTCTTCCGTTGTTATATGGCATTTAAATTTAGACGAAGAACTTCACTCAATGTAAAAAAAATTGAAATATATTTGCCTGACTTTTCGTTATTTATTATGTGTTTAAACCCGGAATAGAAATCTTAAGATTTTTCAAAGTGATATTCAGTTGACTTTCTGTTATGAATTTTCCCTAGAGGCAAGCTTGCTCCCATTAAATTGAAAATAATCGATACTACTACTTATATTTGTTGAAAGATTTTTGCATTTATTTTCTTAACTTGGGGGATTTTGTTACCTTCCAAATTGAAGGATAAGTAATTCATGTTTGCAACAGTTAAGTCTGTAAAAACAGAAGGTTGCTTAGTTTGTTTCATGTGTGGTGATCTGTTTGGGTGTGGATGGCTTTCGTATGTCACTCGAGAGGTTTTCCTGATTGCAAATGATTTTTGAGGAAAGCATTATCCCGACATTCTCATTTGACCTGTAATGTTTCCAAATCGGATTGATCAACAAAAATGCAAATAAAATGTAAATTTGTAAGGAGAAGAGTGTGGAAAGCAAAGAAGAACAAATTTATGCAAATCATTGAAACGATATTGACAAGAGTTCGGTTGTTAAACAGTATTTCAAGTGGTTGGAAATTAGTAAAAATTAAAGTATTTCTATCGTTTTTAAAAGCACGCTACAATAACATGGCTGAATGGTTGCGTGCACCAAGAGTTGGTCGTTTAATTTATACGTTGTAAATTGAAATCGACCGATTATTATATTAATGTTTATAAACGGGGAATAGAATTCCATTGCTATGAGTCACATTATCGGTGAATTATTCCTGTTTGCTCTTATTTATTTGTTTTTCACTAAAATTTATCCACTAGTTGTTAGAGACAAAAACCTTTGTGAGTTAAGAATGGGGGAGTGTGTTGAATTCTAAGAAAACATTATTCAAACCATTGTTTTCATGTTAATATCTCAGTCACATAGTTTGTATATACATTGAAAGCTCCAGAACAGATTAGCTAAATTTGTAATAAATTTCTAGATGCATAAAACTTGCTACATCAGCTAGCTAGTATGGATATTTGTTTTCATACATGTCAAATTTTAAATTCTTTGCTGTTTAAAAAAAAATACATAGTTTTGACTAAGACAACAAAGTGTCTGACATAATAATTATTTTAAATGAATTTCAGACAGAGCCAGGTGATTCATTGTTTATTTATAGTTAGTTGCTGGGTTTTTCTATTTTGAGGTGAAATATTGTCAAGTTCTTGTAGGACTAAATTAGTTCCAATTATTTCAAAACTAGAACCTAAAGTCAGTAAGTATGAAAGTGATTTTTAAGTTTTCAATCCCAATTCTATCCAAGTGTATTTAAAGTTAGTGTTTTCAGTATTTTAAAAGTCAAATCAAGAGTAATTCATGCCTGATCATTTCTATTAGATGCTGTACATGCTCTGATGAATGGCTAAATTTTGAAATGAATTTTTTGCTTAAATTGAGTAATTTAATTTGTGTGACCTAAATATATCCAAAAGCTTAAATTTTAAAAACCAGTGCAATGCCAATATTTTGACATTTGTCATCTGATTTCCTGTAAATTATTACACTTTTTTATTAAGAGCCAGTAAAATTTTGCCCAGGCTCAATGTTCCTAATTTTTTCAGTAATTTGAGGCTTAGAATGTTCTTATTTTGTTATTAACTGCCATATTTTTTATTAACTAAAACTCAGCTATAATGCCCCTAGGAAATCTTGAATGCTCTGTTTTTCTTGTGATTTGAGGCAGACAAAATCTTCAGTATTTTTTTGTGTGAAAAAGATAGTGTTTTACCACTGATATTAAATTTTTTTTCTGAACATTTTAATTTCAGCCTCAGATTCTTATAAAATTATATTTACAATGTAAATACATTGTGTCAGATGATTCAATACTATTTAAACAAACTTTAAAAATAGCATAAAATAAAATAAATTGTTTACTGGAAATAATATAAATTTGCAACATTTACAATGTTGCGGCCGTAGTCTACAGCCTTCATTAGGTTACTGATCACACAAATCTCAGTATAGATCAAATTGTTGAAATCACAGAACTCTGTTTAACCACCACGTATTTTTCATACAAGGGATTATTTTACAAACAAATCTCGGGTTGTGCAGTGGGATCACCACTCTCACCTATTGTTGCAAACCTCTATATGGAAGCTTTTGAGACATCCGTCTTAGAGGAATATGGAGGTATCAAGCCAAAGTTGTGGTTGCGTTTTGTAGATGACACATTTGTGATTTTAGACAAGAGAGCCAGGGAGGATTTTTTCAAGTTCGTCAACAACAAGGACCCAAACATTGAGTTCACCCAGGAGGCCTGCATTGACAACAAGATCGCGTTCTTGGACTGTTTGGTTTCTATCCAAGAGAATGGGTCCCTGAAAACTGAGGTTTACTGCAAACCAACTCACACGGACCATTACCTCAGGTTCGATTCCAATCATCCTCTAGTTCACAAGCTTGGGGTGATATGCATCTTGTTTCATTGTGGTGATACCATCATCAGTAACCCCAACTTGGCTCAGAAAGAGAGAAATCACATCAAACAGTCTTTGAGAAAATGCGGGTACCCTGGTTGGGCCTTTCGAAAAGCCTCTAGAAAATGACCGGAACTGGAACTGCAACAGGAACCGGAAGCAGGGACATTGGAATATAGAAGGACAGTTGGAGTTTTGGTCATGATCCTGTATGTGGCTGGGGTCTCAGAGAGAATAAAAAACTCTCTCAAAACCCACTCTATAAATACGATCTTTAAGCCCATAGAAAAACTGCAGGATAAGTTGGTTAGGCTAAAGGACAGAACTCCAAGGGAGAAAAAATCAGATCTTGTTTATGGGATTCCCTGTGGTTCTGGTCAATGTAACAGTTCCCCAGCCCAGACCTTGGCGGTTTACCTACACCATTTAGAGACCGGCCACACATTCAACTTGGATGATGTGGTAATCCTAGATCAGGGGAGGACTGGGTAGGAAGGGGCATTAAAGAAGCTATATGGGAGAGGGTGGAAAAGCCCTTTCTCAACTGCAAGGGAGGGCAACGGTATAACCTTTTGTCCGCCTGGGATCGGGCCCTCAGCCAACTTCCTCGCCACCTGTCACGTGACCAAGTTAGGTCAATTGACAATCAGTAACCTGATGAAGGCTGTAGACTAAGGCCGCAATGTCATAAATGTTGCAAAATTTTATATTATGTCCTGTTGATCTCCTTGGAGAGTGCTACTAATGAGGCTAACCTTTGCTACAGTTGCCTTTGGGCTCCCCCAGGGCAGGAATCAGTACTGGTACTGTATTTGCTCCCCTTCCATTGGTTACTGGACTGCCACGACAGACTGGTGTTGACAGACTGGCATTCTGGTGTTGACAGACTGGCATTCTGGTGCAGCAGTTGTGCAGGTCGGTGGTGAGGTACTAGTGCCCAAGTTCGGGCACAGGTGGTGATTTTAAAAACCAATATCACTGACAAGTTGGTGTTAGGCACGGCAGCTAGCCAGTAAAACCTGCCCCAACTTTTTCATGGCTAATGTTTACTACACTAGATTAGAGATCGGCAGTCCCATTGCTAGTACACCACATACTGGTCCTGTTGTGGGTTTGGCTCCCACTTGCCCCCAGCACAACGTGTCTACTAGAGTGACCTCTTGCCGTGTTGGGCAGGAAATAAGGTCCGGTCATTGCAACAGATCATGTGATGTGAGCCCCAAACTAGACTCAGGGTTGCCACATGGAATGTGGAATCCTTCTCATACTGAATAGTATAGAATAATGTTATTTAATTCTTAGACTACAGAAATGCTTTCTGTTTTACTGTCAATATTTAGGTGCTCCAAGAAGAGAAAATGGCCGAAAATGCAGATAGATTGGGAAAGGTTTTAAGAAGTGAGCTAGCAAATTTAAATCCAGAAATTGTCACCGAAAGCAGAGGAAAAGGGTTAATGAATGCCATCATTATCAAATCCACCGGGGGTAGGTCTTTCTTTCATAGTTTTTATGTCTAATTTTAGTTTTTCCCAAACATAGGTAGGCAGTTATTGCTCTGACACCTACAGGATTTTGTGAAAGGGGATTCGAGCAAGTGGTGAATGCAGAGTTCTTGGGGGATCCAGGGGCATGCTCCCTGGAGAATTTAGAAATATAGAGTTGCAAGAGACCTATGTTTTTTGCAAATTTGCTTTCTGATTTTTTCAATTTTACTGTAGTTCATCCTTAACACGTATAAGAATGTGTCCAAATAATCAACATCAGCTTTACTATGGTGGGATGAACACACGATTGTAGCCTTGCAGTGCTGTAATACCAATGTCGTGGTCTTATTTCAAGCATTGTATTACGCATTCAGTTGAATATTGTTCTCCTTAATTCTCACGCCGACTACATGAAAAAGTGGATGAACACCATTCACCTTCTTTCTTTAACTGCAACAAGAACAGTAATAGTGGAACAGCTAGGCAAGAAGTGAAGATTTCAGGGTTGACCTGGTAGAACAAGCACTTGATGGGATGGTTTTGTTATCGAAGAAGTAGTCCCAAAAGAATGGAAAGAAAGTTTGTTACCAATCAATCCAGTTTTGATCCGGGTTTATCTCGGTAAACAGGGGTGGCCGGATTTACCCCACTCTAACAGCAATCTCTGCAACTCCCACTGTCCATCTCCCTCGATTCAAGGCATCCTCCTTCTCCAAACCAACACTCTTGCTGTCCTTCGCCACTTGCATCTTCCACGTCGTCTTTGGTCATTCTCGCTTCCTCTTGCCCATCACTTCAAACTCCAATGCTTTTCTCAAAACATGTCCATCATCCCTCCTCAACACATGCCTGTACCATCTCACTCTATTCGCCTTTGCCATCTGAACCACTGTTTCCTTCAATCCCTCTGTCCTCTTTTTTCCATCAGTTTTGTACCATACATTGCTCTCACTATTTCTCTCTGTCCTTCTCAAAATTGCCATTTCATTTTTCCTCATGTCTCACTCCCATAAAACATCGCTGATCTTACACAACTTTCGACTTAAGCGAGTGGACGAGTAAAATGATTTGAAAACGAGTATAGTAAGGTGAATGCTGAATATTTTTGTGTTTTTAAATTTTTTCGGATACGTGTAGATAGAGCTTTAGGGTGTTTTTTAACCATTTTTCGTGCTGTTACACTAAGACATATTAGAATGCAGCCAACTAACCTCCAAAGAATATGTATAAGTATATCAAGATGAAACAGCAACTGCCTTAGTGTGACAGTGGGATGCTATTAGTGAATTCATGTGTGCCAGTCATTACTTGGCAGTGTAGCTGTGCGATGCGGTTCCAGTCGAGACCCAAAAGTTGGCCCTAGCTCATCTTAGAGTTTCCAGTAGCTCGGCAGTTAGAACATCCGACTAGATCACGGAGGGTCGTGGCTTCAAATCCCATCTGAGACTTGGGTTTTTTTTCGAGTTCCTGCATTTAAACTGTCAAAGGAACAAGAAGTGTTTATTAGCTACTTTAGTCACCATAATTCACATTGTTAAAACCAGTGTTGTTGCTATAGACTTAGTAATAGTGAAATTTTGTAATCAGTTCGTTGTAAAGCCTTTTTAAGCCGATTAGCAAGAAAAATTTTTCATGAAACTATTGTTCTTATAGATTATGATGCTTGGAGAGTTTGTCTGAAACTGCGTGACAATGGACTGTTGGCCAAACCCACGCATGACCATATCATTCGTTTCACGCCACCACTTTGTATAACAGAGGAACAGATTCACGAGTGTGTCGAGATTATCAAGAAGACCATCAACTCACTGTAATGTGTAACATCTGTCCAATACTCAAAGAATTTGGCAGTTCTTTCCAGGAAATTTAAGTTATTTGTCTTCGGGGTACATGTAATGTCTATATTCTAAAGTATCTTTTTTGTTTGCGTTAATTCATTGAAACAGTTGGGTTCGGTTAGTTTTCTAGGATTAGCTACTTTTTATGAAATCGTTTTGGCCTCTAAATTTTCAACCTTTTCCTGAGAGTAATATATTCAGTTGTCTTTTAGCATATTTTCCTTTGCTGCAACCATTGAGATTTTTTACTTGGCTTAGATTTATGAAGTTTAAAATGAAATCCTGCGCTATATTAAGAAGCCGAAAGACAAATCCGGACTGAGCATCATCCACAGAAGTAAGTGAAGCCATTACATTAAGCAATCTCATGAAAGTCTACTAAATGTATTGTTGAACTGCATTCCTTAACAATTCAGATTTCTATTTTTATCAATTCTTAATAATATGACAATAATTTTGATAAAAATTAAATATATCATATAGAGAACCTTAATGCATGAAATGTTAGCGTCACGTTAATTTGGCGATTTTGATGCTTAAATATTTAGCGACACTTACATTTAGCGATTTTTCCAAAACAAACATTTCTAGTTACTAAATTTTCGCGTTTCTGGGTCAAAATCGGTTCCCAGTATTACAAAGAGCCCGTAAATTGACATTTGGTGACCGTATTTAAGAAGTGCTCCCTGCACTGTCAGATGAGAGCAGTTTTGAATGGATTGCCTCATAATTGGACAACATCGACTGTATAACTGTTTTTCTTGCAACACAATACCAAAATTTTGAGTTTTTTAAAAACGCTTTTGTTGCATTGAACCCACTTTTTGATTTTTGAAATATATTGAAAGTCAGGCAATTTCACCATCATGGTAAGTTAGCTACACTATTTTTAGCGTCACTTTCTCTTAGCGATTTAAATTAATTGCTAAAGTTCGCTGAATTCGAGTGATGCTAAAATTTCATGTTTTAAGGTAATAAAATTGCATGTTAAAAATGCTTGTTAAAAATGTTTGAAAACAAAAATTAAGTCAATTCAGATAAAACACAAAACCGTCCTGTGAAAGTCTTTGTTGCCAAAGTATTCCCAATTACAATAATTTGAACGTTTAATTTTTGTTATTAAACATTTTCAACATGCCTTTTATTTTATGTCTTAAGTATTATCTTATTCAATTTATTTCAGTCAAGCTGAAGTTAAGATAATTTTAAAGCAAAATTCAAATCCAAGCCAAAACCAGAATAAGGTGAACTATCATTAGGCATTTTATTTGATATGATAGTTTCTATGCGTCAATCTTAAAAAAGGTATGCCAAGTGGGTTGTAGAACCTTACTATGAATACTGAAAACTAAATTATGTGTGTTTGTGTGCATATGTTTTTAATGATACATATAATAATATATTAATAATATATGTGTGTACGTATTTGAAACCAGTTTTTAAATAAGCGCGAACCCTTGCCGATAGTGGTTCAAGAGAAGGCAGTGAAGCCATTGCAGCAACAACTGACATTGGTCCCTCTTTGAGGCAAAATGATCCAGTCAGTGTTGCGACTGACTCAAAGATTAGCCACAATCTAGGAGTTCAGAAACGAAGACAAAAAAACAATGACTTTTTGACAACATCTCTCCACACGATCACAAACAACAGAGACAACAAGTAGCTATTACTTGAAGAACATATAATTAACACTCCCACGACACGTTTATACTGTTACAAAGTTGACAGCTGCCACTAATTGCACACTAACGAGATTTTCAAAATTATGAACAAAATTTTAAACTCCTTTTGAACTTGTCTTCTGAACTTGTCTCTTTGTTTGCCCTTTTGAAGACGACTTTTCCATTAAAACTTTTTCCAGACGAAAAAATGGAAGAAAACCCGACTTAAATTCATCAGTTAAACTGAGTTACGGTTTTGTCTAAAGATACTTGACCGTCCCCTAGTGTGCCTTAGGCCAATAAATGTTTAACTGTAGTTTTGTGTTTTAGTACTATAATAAACATACCTTCAGACTGATAGAGCACTAAATGATGATAAACAAATATATAGATGAGTCGGTTTTTCAACTTCAGACCAGCACTGGAAATGGGACAAATGAGCAACTAGCAAAATACTCGACTTTATATTTTAAAATGCTGACTGGACTACTCAGAGATGGCCTCATTGTATACCAATACCGTTTGCTGCTCCATATAAATCATCACATGTGATGTACTCAGCGAGGGCTTAAAACCAAGATTCAGGGAAAAGGTGTAAACAATTATCATCAAGTGGATTGAATCTGATAAAAACTTTTGAATGCCAGTGAAAATTTCGAGCAGTACAAGAGAACGTGACATAAAACGTTTTTCAATTTGTTTTTGAAGCTTTGGTTACTTTTGTTATCAGAAGACATCAACATTAAACAAAACTCTTAAAACTGACTTAGCAACCGCTCCTGCTGTATAGCGGTCGTAGCACTATGACTGATGAAGAAGATGATGATGAAGAAGAAGATGATGATGACGAACGAGCATGTAAGTTTCCTCCCCATTGTTTGGTTGCTGAGGTTTTTCATGCTGTTCTTTTTTTTTTCTTTTTAAAAGCATGTACAAGTAAAATGACTTAAAAGTAAAAGCTAACAGAAATACGACGAACAAACGGTACCGATGAACAAATTATTATCCATGCTTGAACTGATACACAGCAATCAAAGCTTCACAACTCTGCAAGGTACCTTTACCCGGTTTGCTTGTCAAACTAGACTATTGGCCAGAGCAACTTGCTTATTGCAGAAATTAACTCTTATACGACAAGACAAGTTTACAGGAGCCTCTGGCATTGCTCAAATTAGCTCAGTCAGGAGACCTTTGCAATGTATTGCATTACGCGTACAGCTCTGTTTGTGAGCAGGAAAAAGAGACTGATGTCCACATTTCAGCCGCTGAAAATCATGGAACGCATTCTGATCATTTATTTTTAAGAAACTTTGTTTATCTTTATGTAAGACAGTGGAAACATTCTGCTTCGAAAATTGGAACGTTTCACTGAATGCGTCAGTCACTAACGTTGTTTTTGTAGAGAAGTAATGAAAGAATGTATTATCTCTGAAAGGATGCAGATGACGAAGTAAGAACAGCTATTTTGTTGGTAGTGGAAGTAGTCGGTTAACAGCATACTCGGTTGGAATAGACGTATATTCCAAGGGAGAGACCGAAGGGTAGGGAAGAGGGAAGGGAATAACACACTTGACATCGACTTGACTTAGTACATTACTGAAGTATTACATTTAT
>JAOBBB020016243.1:0-15807 GCA_025331005.2 Zoanthus gigantus | reverse complement strand
CACTCCTCCCTCTTCGTTTTCATTTCAGTCTTATTTTCTTTTCTTCAATTCTTTTATATTACATTTCGATATCAGTATACTGCAGTAGACACATACAGTCTTAGACTGCGTATTTTATTTGCTTGTTAGTGACTATCTCTGACTGAAACAGTTTATCATTAAGTGTTATCAGTATTTCGTTCATCTACTATGGAGTTTTTGTTGCAGTGAACTATGCGTTCCTTTAGTTGGTACGTTGTGAAAGGTAGAATATTGCAAGTTTTGGTCAAAGAATCTTTGCAAGAGTGCAGTTGCCTTTGGCTGGCGTTCATACTTTGACATAAGCACATAAGCATAAGTATATGCATACTGCCTTTAAGCGCACATATTTCTCCCCAAGATGGCGAACTACAATAAAACGTTGATAGAAACTTGGTTTTTGAGTTTTACCTTTACCGCAACTTAGAAGAAAAAAGAAGCAAGTTGGAAGTACTAAGTAAAAAAAGGAAAATGTAGGCTTGCGACATCAACGAACGGATTTTACTAAGTGAATACGAATCCTATACACTTTGAAATTTTCGCTTTTTTGCCATATGATTCCTTTATTTGAAAGTCTGTTAATTTTTTGTCACAAAGGGTAATTTTGCACTGCTTCTGCAAAATCTTTCTTAAAGATGAGCAAGTGTGTTTTAGCCGTTTCATTAGACAAAAATGCCAGGCACGTAACTTATGCCAGTATCTGAGACCTGTTCACACTTGAAATTTTACAACATAAGCATAAAAATAAAAACTTTTCCGCTTTCATGTGCTTGTGCTTATGCTTATATTGGTCCAGTTCATACATAGAATTCTTATGTTTATGTTTGTGCTTGTGCCAAAGTGCGGACCAGCCTTAAGGCTCTCGGTTCATCATTACGTTCTCTTACCTGCTATATTTCTCGTAGTGATTCATTGTTGATAAGGAGAAAAACGGCAAGTTTCTGTTTTGATTTCGATTGGTGATCTGTTGATTAAATATAAATTCTCTCTTTCACAACTGGTTAAAAGTGACAAGTGTGTTTTTCGCGTTTTCACAGTTCACGACATGTTACTTAAAATGACGGTAAGCAGATGGTCAGCTCAGTATAATCCATCGTGCTACTTTTCAATTCAATAATTAATGATTTGCTGGTCCTGTCGTTAGGAGAAATTAGATTCCCTGAATCCTGCCATTACTTATGATTAATTTGTCCTTTTATGCTGTATGTTTATTTGGTGGAATATTAACTTACTTGTACATTTACTTTGAATTAACTCGGATTGGATTGTCAAAATTAGCATCAAATCGTGATACTCATCATTATTTTGTCCATTTCTTTTTTACGGTTTCAGAGCCCCATGTTTAAACGTGAGGGAGACAAAGAAATTACTGAACCATATGCAGATGAGGTAATATTTAAAAATTTTAATTGAATGTAAATTACGTTCTACTTGCTGTACTCAGTAAGATATTCATTTTTGAGAGCTTATGACTCGGACGTTTTGCTTGAAGATTATCTTACATGGGTAATTAGTTGGGATACATAGATAGCAGGAAGAAGATTATTGTCATAACTAACTTCATGGATCAAAATTATTCAACATTTAAATATCCATGTGACATGACGAATGAATATAACTAGCTGTTCTTATTTCACTGCATGCCAGCATAGCATTTCACCTTGTTGCATTGTATGTCGCTTTTTATGATTAACAGATTATGGTCCGTGGTGGCCAATCAAAGGCCATGAAAACCATTCCCCCTTTTATTCACAATTGTGTCAAGTTTTAATATTTGACTATTTGATAAAAAAAATGATGTCCACCTCCTGTAGTCATAAATCTGGTATCTGTTTTCATTTGGATCATGTCCATTTTAAGTAAAATTTCAGGTATGTTCTTCCGTTGATGAAATGCATGGTTACAGTCAGGTTAACACAGTAAATATGATAGGTTTCTATATTTAGTAGTTCTTTTCAAGATATGTTAAAACTTATAGGCAATGTGACAGACAAAAAAGCGCCTACATTGTTCAGCTGGCTCTTACAACTCCATGACATATTATGCTCTTCAGTATCCAACTTCCTTTCAAATAAATCGTAACCGTTTTGACATGGAGCTCATAATTCAACTTCATGTTTGAACGATACTAACAATTCACATGAAGCTCGTAGCTCAACTCCATGTTTGAACAATACTAACTCTAGACATGAAGCTCATAGTTCATTTCTGTTTTAACGGTACTAACCCTTGACCTGAAGCTCTTAGTTCAATTTTTGAATGATACTAACTTTTGGAAAGTAGGTCATTGTTTGAGAGTGAAATGCTTGTACCCTTTGTGAAATCCCTTCTCATAATTATAATTTTTTGAACTTGATGGTTTAGGTTGTTGTTATTTGCGGTAAAATTCAGCCAGGCTTGAACATCCAACTTATAAATTTATTCAACACACTTGGTTTATAGAGGCATGATCACGTGACTCAGGAGCATTCCTTAACGTGTTTGACGTCTTGACACTATTACAGTATTTTTTTTGAAATGGCTGCTGTTAATACCTCGTGTTTAGCAGCTGCATGCTGAAAATATTTTTTGCTTAAATTTGATATGATGTAAAAAAAAACAGACCTACTGATATGTATATTTTGGATTTTGGTTCAGAATTTGTAAGCTTATAGCAAATTTCATGATTGTATTTTAGAAAATGTCTTATTATAAAAGGTTTATCAGAAAAGAGGCCTCAAAACGACTTGTTGGCTTTGCCCATTCTCTAGAATCTAGTTACCTTTTTAAGGTAGCCATGGCATTGAGCAGCCTTCTGTCCACTAACATGTCCGCTTCATGTTTCATCCTAAAATATCTTGCAAAATTTTAGAATTTAGGCTTCTAAACATAAACTCTCTAAAAGCTCATTAAATCAAGAAACTTTCTTGATTCAGAGTATCAGATTTTAAGTTTCCCAGAAAATTGTGGCAGCAAAACCAAATTATGCAAATTAGATCCGAAGGTTTTTGCATATTGCATCGAAGCCGATTAGCAGCATGCAGCTGCTTAAAACCAGATAACGACAGCACTGTCTTCAAAGACATACTGTTCAATAGCAGAAGTAATGTCAAAATGTCAAATATTTTCAGTCACGGTGCTCCCGCGGGTCATTAAAAATTATTAAAAGTCTTTATTTTGTTTTTTGCAGATTTAAAAAGGTCTTAAATTTGCTAAAATTTGTTTTTGAGGTCTTAAAAGGCATTATATATTTTAAAGCAAATAAAAGTGAGTTTTTTCTGCAAATCGGAAGCAATTTTAACGGGACGTTCGCATCTTTCACGGTTTTGACCACCATTGCTTTGACTGTGCTACAGCACTCTGAATCTGCCATTGTTGATCAGAACTCTTGTTATTCGGTTATAAAATTTAGAGATATTTGTGAAAGTGTGATCTTGTTTACCATTGAAAGTGTTTACTAGCATTGTTATCTCTTTAAGGGTTTCTTTTTCTGATTATTTGTATTGAAAAATTGGTCTTAAATGTTTTTACTTGCGACATTAAAAAGTCTTAAATTAGTTGGCTCCTGAGCTGTAGGAACCCTGAGTCACGTGACCATGCAAAGGTTCTGTAAACTTTGTCAGCTTCCAAAAACATTGTCATGAAGATAAAGCCGTTCCTGCAGATTTACCAGTTGCTAAAAGTTACAGAATTGCAGCATGCAGCTGGCGATACCAGGTATATTTGCTATTTCGGCCCCTTGACCATGAATGACAAACTGCTGGCCGATCCAACTGACCATGCCTAAGTTTTGTTTTTGTCAATTTACAGTGCCAATAAACAGTTCGAAATTGGCAAGGTTTAAGACTTCTTAGCCCTTCATGATGAGCTCATGACCAAAATTACCACAAAATAGCATATTTTTTGTGTTTTCGTGGTTTAAAACAAAAAATCGCATTTTAGGAAATTAGTTGAAGAATGGCGATTACTGTCACGCGAGCATCCTTCATGTGACATCGTCCCTGTATGCCATTCCCAGACTCCCAGGTTTTATTTTAATAGAAATAATATTTTAAGTGACTCTACCCTACCTTCAACCCAGGAGACCCTTTTCCTGTTGTCGGGCTAGATATATTTAGACTAGATTTTTCCGCCAGCTTACCTGACGATGCCATCGAGATGACGAAACGTTGTTTTTTTATCATTAGTTTTCATAATTAACTGTTTACCAAAGGCACAATTGGTGAGAATTTTATAGTTAAACTTTTTATTTTTGTTTGGTTCTCAGGCTAAATATTTTACAGAAAGTCGCCTTTTACAGAGAGAAGTAAAAATATTGTTACAAGGTACAGCTAAATTATTTTTCTAAATCTTTAATTTGTAATTAGATTTGCAATTCGATAATAGAAATATAACCGGTTAAGGTAAATTAGCAATTTTCAATAAATGAATTTGAAATGACAGAATAGTGGCAACGACAAGTGTTGTATTATGCATATAAATTGTATAAAACAACTGGTGTTATAGATTAAACTATATTTTAAATTTAGGCAATGCTTAATCAACTTTTGGAACACCTTTACTTTGTGTTTTGTTAAAAACTGCATTACAAGTAATTATGTGTAACCATATGCTAAGAAGGGTGCGGTTTGATGTCAGTCCTTTGGTTACTACTCTTTTATGGGATAGAATTCAAGTCAAACTTAAACTTACAGGTAAGTCTTGTTTAACTTTCTAATTCTATCCCATAAACCTTAACCGTCGTACTAACATGAAGACTTCAAAGCGTGGGTATGACACAATGAGTAGTAAAACTAAAATAGCAACATTGGTATCAGCGAGGTAGTAATAAAGCTAGGTAGATACATTAATTTGACAAATATGGCGACACTTTTTGAGTTTAAAAACTGACATGTTTCAGTAGTTACAACTGCAATCATCAGAGTCATTAAGTGATGCAAGATTAAGTGAAAACAAATTTTATAGTGAAGAGTAATTTACATAAATACTACTAACAAAGCTTCAGGTTGGTATGTTTGACCTGTTGATTTAAAAAGAAGGCTTACATCATATAATATGCAGTGCCTCCTTTATCTTGAGGCTGAAGTTAGTATCAAACTGAATTTGAGGCACAGTCAGTTATGGAAAGCATCACTAAAACATGCTTCACTGCATGCCCTTGACTCACCCAGGTGTTTAAAAATGTGTCAAAAAGTGAAGAAAAATTTCACCTATGTAGCAGGTTCAGCCTCGAGATAAAGAAGGCACTGCATATAAATTGGTGTAAGCCTTCGTTAAATCAATATGTTAAACATACCAACCTGTATTTATGTAAATTACGCAACTATAAAATTTGTGTCACGCTGATGATGGCACTTGTAACTGCTGATACATGTCAAAAGGTCTAAATAGCAGCAATTTAACAAGTTAGGGCTGTTAGGAGAATTTAACAAACGGCAATTAAACCCTAGTGGGTTACATTCACATGTTGTTTACAAATTCTCGTGTGCAGGATGTAATGCCTGTTATATCGGTGAGACCAGTCGTCACCTCTTCACACGCGTGAATGAACACGTCGCTAGTGATACTTCCTCGCACATCTACAAGCATATTTCCGAGTCACTGAATTGCCGAGTCACTTAATTGTTAAATTTTGCTAACAGTTTTAAAATCCTTGATCAGGCCTCTACTCAATATGAATTAAGGATCAAGAAAGCTGTATACATTCAGTTACATAAACCATCTCTTAACAAACAAGTCAAACATGTAAGTTTAAAACTTTCTTTGTAATTTCTTTATTGTATTAATTCTATAGCCATTGCTACTATTGTACTTATATACTGTCAATATTGTATCACTCTCTCCACACTGAAGATGGCATATGTAAATGCCGAAACATGTCTGTTCTAAAATTTAAAAGTGTTGTGTGTTTTGTTAAAATACTTGATACATGTCAGTTTTTAAACAGAAAAATGTCATTTTTGTCAAATTAATTATTCACTTGTAATTATTACGTTTTTAGGTAGATACATGTTTGTAATAGAACTGTTCAAAAGTTTTTGCATTACTCCATCCTGCTTTCTTTAGATTACCACCTAAAGGAACATAAGATAAATAAGCTGCAGTTGTGGTAACATGTCTCGTTGAATGAGCCTTGAATAGTTCGTATTTATACGTGACAGTTGAAACAGTGTCGTAATCCATCTAGCTAGAGTTACACTATCATTTTTGTTGTGAAGCTTTTTGTACGAAATAAAAAAAAAATTGTCTTGTCTTAAACTGGATGTCCGAGAGAGTTGTTACTTCAAGCAAAGAAAAGGGCAGACATCAGGGTCCACTGGATATCTGGGAATAATAACAGGAGGAACTAAATAATTACGTCTACTTTGCTTAACATATTTACTTAGATTAAATATGAACTTATAAGAAGATCACTTCATACTGATTCAGAATTTATACGAAGCTGTGAAAGAGTTTGTTTTCTTTGAATACTAACTAGAGCTAATAACATAGCCAGCTTTAATGAAATTTCTTGAGGGATAAAGAAGTATCGGGACTTCAGAAATTGAAGTACAGTTTGTACATCCCAAATCTCATAACTTGTTTTTAGGGAGTTTTCCTCTCAAAGGTTCTTTTAAGGAAATGACATACCATAGGATGTTTACCTATTGGTGTACCGTCAATGGAAGTTACACATGACAGGGATGATCGAGCAGTATTCAGAGCTGAATGTGACAAATGAAGCTGAGTATGCAAAAACTCCAACACCTGATCTAGACTGGGAGAATATGGATCATTCTGCCTTTCACTACGGAAAACATTCATTTTTTGAGATAGACCGCATATTGCTTCTGTGTTCCAGATCTTTATGAATCGAATAGTACACCGGTAATGTCTTTAGAAAAACCCTGCTTTCTGTAATATTCCCTGATACAGGACAAGCCATCAGTTTTAGCTTCCCCTTCAAGTTGTGCACTCTCCCTTGGGGGTGAATCCGAAGCTGCAGTTCGGGTGTTCCAAGAAGAAGTTTGGGTTGTTGGGTCAACATTTGAAGGATCTTGGTATATCAGATTTGGGTTGGCCACACTGGTACCACTACTACACCTTTTGACTCGACTGATTCTTGTGGAGACCTTTGAGTATCAGGCGAAATGGGGGAAAAGCGTAAATATACTCATTAGCCCATGAGATGTGAAACCATCAGTGAAAGCTGCCTGGGGGTCTGGTTTCCATGAGGCATATCTTGGTAGTTGCGCATTGATCTTAGAAGCAAAAAGATCAATAGAAAAGGGCAAGTATATCTCCTGCAGTTTGTGAAACAAAACCGGGTTGAGTTGCCACTCATGATCTGAGGGATGTGTTGTTGATAAAGAATCTGCAATAGTATTATTAGTACCAGGAGTGTGTACTGCTGACAGCCATAAATTCCTAGAAATGCACCATTGCCAAATCGTCTTGGCTATTCTGTCACATACAACAGATTTACTACCCCCCCCCCCCCCATATGATTAACATAAGCCACAGCTGAGAGATTATCCAATTCAAATCTGATTTGAATATCAGTCTTAGCTTTACAAAAAGTAAGCAAACAAATATAAACTACATAAAGTTCCTTACATTGATGTGAAGAGAAGTTTGTTCCTGTGTCTAAAGACCCCAAGATTGTAAAGTTTTATCTGTAGTGCATGTAATGCCCCAGCCAGTCAGACTAGCATCAGTCTGAAAAATACAAGCAGTTAAGGGTTGTCTGATGTTACGACATGAAGTCATAATATTGTCCATCCACCACTGCAAATCTTCCCTGACTGCACTCAGTGAGGCTTATATGAGCTTCATAATTGCCATGATTATCAGCTTGTGCCCTAATTTTGGCCCGCTCCAAATCACTATAGTGAGTCGACGTAATTCTACACCCAGTAAGGATGAAATGATCTTTCCAATAACTTGGGCAACAAATCTGATAGGAAAAGTCTGTTCATAAAGGGCCTGTGAGCAAAGGCATTGTAATTTTTTCTTTTTTTTTTTTTTTTTTGTGAAAGAAAAACCTTCATAGTGGCTGAGCTTATAACAAAGCATAAATAGGTGATTTCCTGAGATGGCTCCAGAACACACTTACTAGGATGTACATAGAAGCCAAGCCGCAAAAAGAGCTCAACTGTTTTTTTGATAGTGTTCAAGTATTCTGACATATCATCCCCTTGCAAAAAAAATCATCAATGTAACTCCTGATAATGTGGCCCCTCCATCTTAGAGAGAGATAACCGTTATAAAAATTCTGGTTGAGCTGGTCAAACCCATAGGAAAAGCTCTGAATTCGAAAAGTTGACCTTTCCTTTTAAACTTGAGGTACTTTCTTTTCTTAGAGCAATAGGCAGAATGTTAATATGCATGCCTGAGGTCTAGGAATGCCATATAAACCCTAGAGTTTATTCAAAAAAGTGTTAAATGTTTCCATTTTGAAATGGCGAAACAAACTATTTGATTACAATGTTTGAAATTAAAAATCAGTCTGTAAGACTGGTTTTGGTATAACAAAAATAGGAGACATCAATTCCTGCGAAGAAAGCCCTATTACACCTAATTCAAGTAATGGATTCTTCTTGTACACTGAGTTTTTTAACACTATGCACGCTATATTTGCTTGGATCATCGACAGTTCTGAACATAATTTAGGTAATAGTATCCGCTGTGAGCTTTCTCCATTCATATATACAGTTCCTTGTGTTACCAGCCTGTAAACGTGGTTGCATAGATATAAGAAGTTTTAGTTCATTAATAAAACTCAGTGGCACATACCATTGACTTGACTTGGACTTCTTGTTTGACTGAGGCACAGTCCGCTGGAAAAGCTGGTTTTGTTGATAACCAGAAAAGTTGCATTGGCTCCACTGGCATCCACGGCCCCTGAAGCCTCGGCCTCAACCCCTTCATAAACTCTTAGCATGGTATCTAGTAGATGGATATGGAGTAATCCTCTGTTCATGTCTTCTGTGGCGTGTTTTGCAGACCTTGTTCTTGTTTAGTTCTGCAACCTCCTTGATCCGTTTTGAGGTGTCACCTCCAAATAAGAATTCATCTGCTGGATTATTTGCAATACGCAAGGCCTTGGCAAATTCTTTTCGAAATTGAGGTTTTGTGGCTTCACGTCTAAGATTGAGCTTAAAATTTGCTGTTAAATCCAGGGCAATACCATCCAAACATGTAGTTACCAGTTCTTTATCACCTTTAGATGATAACAATGAATCAGCTGTTTTAAGCTGACAGTTTGAAAATGATAAATTGTTTGCTTGAATGTGTTGCAGTTTTAAATCAGTTGAGCGAGCTTTCCCAGGAATTCGGTCCCAAATGTTGGGCTCACATTTAGGCAAATGCACTTTTACATTCTCTTGGTTCAACTGCTGCTTGAGCTTTGTCTAACATTGATCAGAGCAGATGCGCTGTAGGTGTAGCTAAAGGTAAAGGTTTCTCTATTTAACGTCGGTAGTTCTGTCAGTTCATAGAACTGTTATCAGTGGAAACTTACGGTGCGCCCTTTACCCCCAGTCTCTGTCAGTGCTCTATTTTACGGGTATTTTACAGCTACAGCGACACAGCTTATTAGCAACATCAGCAATGCTCGCAACAATTTTTTTGGACTTTTTGAGTCGGCTGCATCATCGAGCTCTCCATACACTTCATGGTTTTCTGAGGTCGTAGTGTTGCCCAAGTTGGCAATATTTTCAATATCAGCATCAATATCAATGCCTAGAGGGTTATCATTGATTTGATCAGCCTCCTCAATAGATTCCTCATAAGAGAAACTATCCACCTTCTCGTTTAAGTGGTTTAGGCATTCTGAAATGGCCAAATTTATTGCACCTTGATCAAATTATGTGGTACAAATATCGTCCTACGTCTTACCAGTCGATTTGCTGGCCGTCTGAAGGTCGCTGGCCTTGGACATGATCTACAGACTGCAAACGAGCACAAATTATTTTTGTTTCTGACACGAGAAACAAATATAATCAAACAAAGCCTGTACAAGGTCATTGCTGGCTAATATATAATGTGATTCGTACAAAATTCACTTAGCCTTCTGCAAAATGCTAGAAAATCATGAATTGGGGGGTGAGAACACAATTGCAAAATATAAAAAAATGGCAGCCTTCGTCAAAACATGTTGTCATAACATAAACACAGTAAACGCCTGTGCAAGGTCATTTTGGCAAAAACTTTTAAACTGTGCCGAGAGAGCACAAACACAAATAGCAAATCAAAATGGCAACCATTGTCACACAAATGCACTCAAAAACACAAACTCGATTAATGCCTTCTGCAAGGTCATTTTGGCGAAATTTCCAGTTGTGTCTGGTACAGAGTGTACTTCGCCTGTTCATTTATCCATATGAAACATAACATCTGAAAAACTTACCTAAAAAAAACTTAAAAGAAAGTACAAAATAGAATAGCTATCAAAACACACTATTGCTCCCGCGCAGAGATTAGGTTAAATGATTCGTGATGTCACGCTGCTCCCGGCAGTCTTTGTTTTCGTTCTTGATGTCAGTACGATGTTTACGGTTTATGGGATAGAATCATTTGATTAGTTTTAACGATTTGCATATTAGGACTTTGGACAGTGAATGAAGGTTGCATATTAAACAGAGGATATTACAAAGTTGCACGAAGATTCAAATTTTATTATAGAGTTTTGAAAACAATATTTTATGAGCGAGCGAGTGAAAACAAAGAAATAACTATATACATTACATTCTAGGTGTTTCCAATCAGAACTACATTGGTCAAGTAATTCATCCCGTAAGTTAATGAGCTTTATGTAGAACTATTTTTTTGATAGAAAGTTGCAAAGTTGCTTGAGACGTGCTCAAGTGAAGAAAATATTGGGCCCCAGGGATCCTCACGCCGCTAACAAAACTATCACATCAATTCCTGCTACGTTGCCAGCGTGGTGGTCCTTGATAGTGTAGTGGTTAGCACGCCCGACTAGTGATCAGGGAGACGTGGGCTCGAGTCCCGCTCACGGCAAAAACACCAATTTTTTCGGATGAGTGCGTTGGAAAGAAAAATATTTATTATTTCCGTGTATTCGTTGTACGAAAAAACTTCTGAGTCCCTAACAGGAATCGAACCCATGACCTTCTGAAGAAGGGACTCAGAAGTTTTTTCTTCTGAGAAAAAGAAGCTAGTGTCAACACGAACATTTCTTCTATATGTAATGGTACTCTTTCTCATAGTTATATATACTCTATGTTAACAAAACCAAGAGAAACAAAAAAGAACACTTAAGATGAAGCATTTTATTGCAAGGACAAGTGAAGGTGCAGTGTTCTGGAAAGTGTTTCTTCTTTTTAGAGGCTTCAATCACAAAAAATAGATTTCCCATGCAGTTAACAATGAATGACACTGAATTGCAGTGGGAAAAAAATGTTTTTCTTATTTAGCTGAGAACTAGCGTTATACCCATTGCAGTGTAAACCGTGATATTCTGTTGTTTTCACTGTACAAATGATTAGATATTTTTGGGCTTTTTCCTTTAGAAGGTATGATCAACTCTGACTTGAAGCAGAGAAAAGCTAAAAGTTTTCATTGATGTAACAGCTTGATACTTGTTGCAGGCAGGCAACATTGCAGAATTTCTGTTGCGTGAGGGATTTGCTAGGTGCGTTGATTGGAGTATGGCTGTGTTAACAACAGGACATGACAAACTAAGACAAGCAGAAAAGTAAGGAGTTCGTTTTTGTTTTTCAATATGGATTTTTAGTTGAAGCATATAAAAGACCATCCAAATGTGATTAGTTCATTTTGCAATAATAAAATCAACCGAAAGCGGACATCAATTGTTAGTGTACACTGTTAGGTATGTCTTTTGAAACGTGGCATTCTTTTTATCAATATAAATTTTTTTGTTGTATCAACCAATCAGCTGTATATTACCATGTTTAGTTCACACAATAACAGGTTCCATAAACCATGAAAAACAACCTGTTAAATTTAGTTATTTTCATGAAGATTGAATCGTTATGGTCCTATAGCCTAAAGTAACTAATGGAAAATTTATGGCATTGAAAAGGTGGGAAAAGAAAAACAAATTACACTAATTTTGGTGAAAAGTGATAAATCTAGGGTTCCCAAAATAATAGGGATAATTTGGCAAGTAGTATAACAGTATAAGCCGAGGACTTTTACGTAACCACAACCCTGATCTGTTTTTGATTTTGTCAGGTTTGCAAAAGAAAAAACGTTAAGAATATGGAAGAACTATGCCCCAGCAGCTCCTCTTAACATTCAGAATAAAGAATTTTCTGGCAAGGTAACGTGATCAAACAAAACAATCAACATTTTATTACTGGCAGGATTTTTCTGGCTACTGTGTCAATAGATGGTAGCTACTATGTTTGGGGGAATGTAAGTGAGTATGTGAGTGATGTCCGTAACCATATGCCTCGACTTCATGCAACCATGGTTGCTTGGTGACTGATACATTGTTAAGCAAATTGTTTGCTGTATTTTGGAGGCAAGTGAAATTTTTTGAGTTGTTTTAAAAACGGTTGTGCAAATTTATGAGTGGAGCTATTTATCACAACATCAAAACATTGTGTAGTAATATATTTTCTAGGAAAGAAACGTTGAAAGTCGATGGTGAAGTTATTTGCTTACTTTTTTATGAAGATTCTGTAGATTACAACACAGGGAGCAACAATAGAGCACGGGGTCCCTTACAAATGTTGCCACTCCTATTGTCGGCATTAGACAGGAGGGAAAATATTTACAATCTAACAGCAGAAAATATAACATATATAAAGTAACATTGCATAAAGTGTATAATTGACAAAAGAGATATTGATTACATAAGCGACACACAAATAAATTCAAAAGCCGTGAAGACGAGACACAAACTAATAAAGCAAGTCAGCTAGGATTAGCACGTGCATGCAGAAGTAAGATTTGGATGTCTACATAAGGGACAGATAATGTGCGTGTACGTATATTGTTCGCATCATGAAGGTTGCCGTAGAGTTGCAGGATTGGGTTTCAGTAGGGAAAGCATTCCAAAGGGGACAGATACGAACAAAGTAAGAGTCATGAAAGAGAGAACAAGGTGGAGGTCAAGACCAAAGGAGCCGCGACAAGTTACTGAAGAACAGGACTGAATGAACTTCAAAGTATTAAGATGTATTTCATTCTGAAGACAATGAAAAAGAAGGACGAGATATTCATAGAAGAAGGAAAGAGGCAAAAGTTTGAGACGGAAAAGTCTAGTTTTGTAGCTAAGGACGAGATTTTGGAAAATAAGTTTTGAAGCTTTCCTCTGCACACCTTCCAGGGTTTTCATTAAGTAGATGGATCCAGAGGAAGACGGAGCCCATACCTGGCTTACGTTTGTGAGGTTGGTCTGACAAGAGCAATGTAAAGCATCCAAAGAGAAGTTACAGGTAGATTTTAAGAGCAAGTTCTTCTCAGAAAGCCAAGTATTTTATTAGATTTAACAACAATTTAGTTTTAATATGATATGACCAGTGAAAGTTTTCAAAAATATAAATACCAAGGTCACGTACGGAATAGACAGTTTTTGGTTGAACATCGTTGAGAGAGTAGTCTGCCTGGTCAGTGCTAAAGCATAGATTTTCGCATTTCTTTGGTTAAAAGTGAAATACTGCGGTAGTTTGAGAACATAGATTTGCTCCCTTTCTTGAATACAGGAGATATATTTGCGTCTTTCATTCAGCGATAAACTTCCCCGAAGACAGTGACAGATTGAATAATTCACAGACAGAGGAGTGAATTTCAGCAAGCAGTAAGACTAAGAGGACCAGTAGATTTGCTAAGTTCCAGATGTTTAAGTTCCTGCAAAACCTCTTCATGAGAAAGAATTACAGTGTTGAGGTAGTTGCAGATTTGGAGAAGGAGCTGGAGGTACCGAGACTAGAAGATGGAGAGCAACTTGAATGGTTAATAAATATGGAATAAAAACGAAAAAGGAAGAAAAAGTTTCACCTTTATCTTGATCAGTAATAAAGGAAGGTTTAGACCTGATCAATAAAGAGGAAGATTTAAACGTGAAAAATGACCAAAATGGCCTATGATTGTTGAATATATTAGAAGAGATAGAATTTAAGTTGGCTTTTGGGCTAGCACGGATCCAGTTCCAAATTTATTGGTGCAGATGACGAAATGTTTCAAAAGGTCTTTTTCTTTTTTAAAGTCTGAACGATATTACTTGTGATACAAGGTGCGTGCCTATAATTGATTGCACAAAAAAGCCTCTCTTCCATGAAGAATAAGCGGTAACCTGTAAGATTTTGACCAAAGTCAACATTTCTTTTGTCGGTCGAGAAAAATACCTAAAATTTTTGTTGTCTTTATATCTTTACAGTCCATTAAACTTATAAGGGGTGAGTAGTAAAAATGAAGAAAAGAAGAAAAAATTAATTACCTGTTTGGAGGAAGATGTTAGTGATCAAGCAAAAAAAGTGGTCATTCCAAGAATCGAATTCGCGAAAGTAAAACTTGTTTTTACTTTAATTTAGTCATACAGTAGCCACTCGCACTGTTAGAGTGCCTTTTATTAAGATGTTTAACTTGTTTCATTCATCACTGTGTGAAACATTCCCAGATCTGGTTGAGAAAGTTTTATCAAAATTCCTATTTGCAGTTACCTCACGAATAAAACTGACCAATCAGCAAAGACAGACCGCATTATTTGACAAACTTTTTTTCTCATTTGAGTACTGCATGATTAATAATGAAGAACTCGTGTCCATGGTGTGATTGGCAGCAACTGTCAATCATTTACCTAGATGGGCAACGGACACAACAACGATTGATAATGGAAACAGTAACAGTCCCATATTCATAGATTATTGTCTATATGGAGTATAATGGCTTGAATATATATTTTGGTTTTGGTTGACATACTTCATTCTTAGTGCCTCAATCTCCACATGAGGAGAAATGGGATGATGATGACGATGACTTCATTCTTTGGCATAGGGAGAAGTCCTCGTTTGTACTATAGAGTGGAATTGATGCTCATCACCACAGAAATACTACTTATTTACACTTTGGATACTCTAAGCCACCACGGGATAGATAAAAGCTTCACGTTTATTAACCTTCTGTCGTTCCTAAAGCTTTTTTCTTTTGAATATTTTTTTCAACCATCCCTATCCTTTTATTTCCTTTTTTACATACATATTTTATTGCATTTTCATTCATTGAAATACTATAATTCCACCTTTCTACTTCTCTCTCACACATTCATTCCGATGAAGGACTATACATTAATGGTTAATGCAGTTTAATCCTAACAAATGCTCAGTTATGCGAATAACTAGGAAAACTGAACCAGTTATTTATGATTACAAATTAATGGGTCAAACTTTAAAATCAGTTTTGCGTCACCCGTATCTTGGTGTAGAAATGAGTAATACCTTAGATTGGGGTCATCACATTGATATCAAAGTTCATAAAGCTAACCACACCCTAGGCTTTCTTAGACGTAACCTTGGAAATTGTTCTGAATTAATCAAAGATCTATCTTATAAGTCACTTGTGAGACCCCACCTGGAGTATGCTAGCACAGTCTGGGACCCTTGGAAAGTGAAACATATCAAACAGATTGAGGCTGTTCAAAGGCGCTCTGCACGTTTTGTGAAGAATTGCTGGGATCGTAAAACAGGAACTGTAACAAATTTACTGAATGAGCTTAATTGGCCTTCTCTCCAGGATAGAAGAAAAGAATCTCCACTTGCTTTACTCCACAAAGTTATCCATGGGGAAGTTGATATGGAACTCCCAGTGTACGTCGAGAGAAAGAAAAGACAATTAAGA
>JAOBBB020016172.1:0-15810 GCA_025331005.2 Zoanthus gigantus | reverse complement strand
ACATTTCAGACTGTTCAGTATGCTTTAAGTATCAAAACTCAAATCAAAAGAGAGCTTTGAGCCGCACGCCGAACCATTTCTAAGAAGATATCGCATTTCCAAAAAGTTGTACAAAAGCTTGTATTTTATTCGAAAAGTCTTTAATTTACAAATGCTGTTTGGTACTGACCTTTTCTGTGCTTCTATAATTTTGTTTCTCTAGAAAACAGAAGGCAGAATTGTTGACTACAGTCGCGCACTGCAGCAAATGTTGAAACTTGAATGGAAACTCGTATCCTTGGTCTTTTAATTCGTACAGACAATATATTTTAGTTAAATGGTAG
The DNA here is from genome assembly GCA_025331005.2 of Zoanthus gigantus. Taxonomy (NCBI): domain Eukaryota; kingdom Metazoa; phylum Cnidaria; class Anthozoa; order Zoantharia; family Zoanthidae; genus Zoanthus; species Zoanthus gigantus. The sequence goes on along the minus strand of JAOBBB020016172.1, from coordinate 15,487 downwards.
TAAAGATAACGATAACTCTGATGATGATGATGATGATGATGATGATGACGGTTATGATGAAGATGATGAAGACGGTTATGATGAAGATGATGGTGATGATGATGATGATGATGATTATGATGAAGAAGATGATGATGATGATAATGATGATTATGATGATGAAGAAGATGATGATGATGATGATGATGATGATGATGACGGTTATGATGAAGATGATGATGATGATGATGATGATGATAATGATGATTATGATAATGAAGAAGAAGATGATGATGATGATGATAATGATGATGAAGAAGATGATGAAGAAGATGATGATGATGATGATGATGATGGTGATGATGATATTGATGATGATGATGATGATGATGATATTGATGATGATGATGATGATGATGATGATGATATTGATGATGATGATGACGGTTATGATGAAGATGATGGTGATGGTTATGATGAAGATGATGGTGATGGTGATGATGATGATGATTGTGATGATGATATTGATGATGATGATGATGATATTGATGATGATGATGATGATATTGATGATGATGATGATGATGACAGTTATGATGAAGATGAAGATGATGGTGACGGTGATGATGATGATGATGATGATGATGATATTGATGATGATGATGATTATGATGATGAAGAAGATGATGATGATGAAGATGATGGTGATGGTTATGATGAAGATGATGGTGATGATGATATTGATGATGATGATGATGATGATGATGATATTGATGATGATGATGATGACGTTTATGATGAAGATGATGGTGATGGTTATGATGAAGATGATGGTGACGGTGATGATGATGATGATGACAATGATGATGATGATATTGATGATGATGATGATGATGATTATGATAATTTTAAGACCTTATTTATAATAATGGTGATGATGAGGAAGAAAAAAGATCATGGTGGTGATGATGATGATGATTGTAGGGACGTTACTTATAATAACGGTGATGATGAGAAAGAAAAATAAGAACATGATGGTGACAATGACGATGTTGAAAGGGATGATGGTTATGTGTTGATGGTGATATTGATGGGGGTTGTGATACTTTTGTTACTAATGATGCCGTTGATGATACTGATGGATGCTGATGATGACGATGATGGTCGCAATTATGGTAATGGTGTTGATAATTGTTATTAATAAGAAAGAAACAGTAACAATAACAAGGGTACTTGTGGAAGGTTTAGTGGACGAACATAATTTTAATACCAATACCGTTATAATTATATACAGATACACTTAAAGTTATAAACTCTCTACTCACTTGTCGAGAATCTTTTGTTGCTTGTATTCTAATTCTCGGATAACTTTGTACACCATTCAGTCGTATTCCCAAACGCCTGTGCCCAAGTGTCTAGTTGATAACCCAAAGGTTGATGATTTTATTGTTACCTTAACTTTCTTAAGCCTGCCTGTCAGGCGAGTGGATCAAGGACATTGGATAATCTCCATCTTACTGAGGAAATGATGGAGGCACTTAAGCCAGAACCGCTCCTGTTTGGTAGGATGTAGTCTTGTTTTGTCAGTTTTTGTTACAGAAGTGCAATTAAGAACATCTGTAGCTTTCAGCTTTTGGTCTTTTAACAAAATATTTTTGAAACACCCGTGAAGATGATAGTGATGATAATGACGATGGTTGCATTGGTGATAATGATGATGGTGGTAATAATGACGATGATCGTAATGGTGATGGTGATGGTGATGATAATGATTGTAATGCAAAAGATGATGATGGCGATGATGGTAATGGTGCAGATGATAATGGTAATGCAGAAGAAGAAAAAGATGATAATGATAATGTTACTGATGATAATGTTAACGGTGATGATAATGTTAGTGATGATAATGTTAGTGATGATAATATTAACGGTGATGATAATGTTAGTGATGATAATGTTAACGGTGATGATAATGTTACTGATGATAATGTTAACGGTGATGATAATGTTAATGGTGATGATAATGTTAATGGTGATGATAATGTTAATGGTGATGATTATGTTAACGGTGATGATGATGATAGTGGTGATGATGATGTTAATGATGATGGTAATACAGACGATGATCATGGCAATGATGGTAATGGTTATGTTGACGATGGTGGTAATGATGATGACGATGGATTCATTCTTGATGATTATGATGATGATGATGATAACAACATTGACCATGACCGTAATTATGTTGACAAAAGCGATGGTGTTGATGATGATGACAATGATGATGTCATGATTTTAATGACTGTGATGATCAGAATGATGTGTTAGTTTAGGCACCTCTTTCTCAATTTTCAAGTTGTTCTTGTCAATTAGTCTTGCTACCATAAAGAATTTTTTGCTGTAGTTCAACAAGTGACGAGAGTTTTTGTAATCATCATACAGACGTGAAAATAAACAATCAGCCCCACGAGCCGAACAGTCACATGACGATCGAAGTGGACATTGCATTAGATGTTTCACTAACCATTAGAAGTTGCAGTGGTACGTGATCAGTTTAAATGTTTGAAGTGACTGCATGACTATATACTACTATCATTGCATTCTTTTTGGCGAAATCCACAAGTTTTTTGGCTGACATGTTAAGGGGGGTCAAGATGGGCCGCTAAGCAGTGGGCGGCTAAAGTTTTAAGGCCATAGCCACTGAAATATTACCAGTCCTCTCCCCTAGAAATTAATGACAGCCCCCTGTGTTGAAATGTCTGATCATCGTTTTTCGCTACTTAAAGCGATCATCTTAAAAAAATAATAAGCCTATAATTTTCTAAATTGTTGGGTTAACAGTCCAAACATCAGCTTCTTACACTTGTAGTAAGCTGATAATTATAAAAATACCAACTGTGAGTTGTTTTAATTATAGCTGCTCCCAAATATTGACTATACGGGTATGTGCCACTGTTCAGGGTATGGTTTTCAGACCATCCAGTCTAGAACAGGGTGTATAAATCATGGAAATTTTTGTCTAGAAAAGGGTATAAAATTTTGCAATATTTACAAACTGTTTAGTACAGGATGCAACAATTCTTCCCGAATGAGAATTGGTTTGACTGGGTTTTAATATACGTGAATTTTAACGTGATTCACAGGCCTGATCTTTGTTTAGCGCTCATTTGCTAATCGGTGCCGTTTCTTTATAATTTTCCTGGAACACGCAGATAACAAGACTATCCATTATCCCATTTAGTTGCTTTCTGATGTAAACTGACTTGAAAGGATCACGATTTGCTACGTTAGAACAGGGTATCAAAATTCAAGCCATTTCTAGTTTAGAACAGGGTGAGGTTTGTGAAAGTCTAGCGGCACACGGGTCTCCACCCAAACTTTTTCAGGGGGGACTGGCCATTACCCCTTAAATCTACCGTGAATAATAGTGAACCTGAATTTTAGCAGTCTTGAACGAGTCTTTTTTTGGCAAAAATGTTTCTGTCAAAATATTTCTTTTTTTTTTCAAGAATTAGACCAGGCCTTGCTCTTCAAATATTGAAAAACCTTTAGCTTTTATTTTACTCTATGTCATCTCTCTTTGGTGAGTGAATTTCATTCAATTTACAACTGCTGTAAACATTATTTGCTACCTGATTAACCTAGTTGGTATGATGCCAGTCTATTGTGCAGGAGGCTCGGGTTTGATTCCCAGGTCGACCAACACTCAGGGCCTTAAAATAATTGAGGAGAAGGTGCTACCTTTGCTCTGACATCTGTTTGTCTGTCATGTGAAAGGTCTCCGTCCACCTTAGAGTGTTAAAGATGGTGTCCCCAATTAGTAGGACTTTGGTCAGCTAGAAGACATATCACCTAAATAAAGTTATTATTATTATTAAACATGCTTTCATATTTTATTACAATTTTGTTAGGATTAACTGAAATGAAAGCGGTCAGAGAAAAAAGGGAAATGTTCCACAAGCTCAGCAGAGAATTTGCACTCAGGTTAAAGTTACATTTGCTTGGCATCTTTGAGCAACATGTAAGTAAACTCATTTGATTAGTTAGAACTTGCAGGACTTCTCTCCACTCTCATGTTCGATTTTCTGTCCAACATCTGCAAACGGGTGTTATCATTAAATTTATATATTACTAAAGCCCAGCATCTGTGAGTAAATACAAGCATCAGACTCAGAAGCGATCAGTGAAAAGTTTACATTTTACGAGCACAAGAATTCGAACAAGCTAGTTGTTGTGATAAAAAGCTTGTGTTCAAAACGTCAGGTCCCTTAAACGTGCAAGGTACACTGATTCATAAATATTGTTTGTGTATGCTTAGGTAGTTTTAGTTGCATTAATTTTACGGATAAAAATGGCAAAAAAGTGGTGGGGCAAGTCTAATCGAGTTGAGTCGACCCATCGAAATTTATCCCCCTTGACTTTAAAGCATTTTTCTAAGTCTCTAATGAAATGATTTCCCGATGTGTGCTACTTTTACTTCTGTTAAGTTTTGCTACCAGTAATTATTTTGGGGCCATACTTCGTGTTGAGGACACAGATTCAGACAAGCTTTGTGATTGGCTGAGTTAAGGTTGAGGTGAGCTTTATCTTTTCTTTGATTGGCTCAAACGATTTGTGTCCTCTACACGAAGTCAATGCCTTACTTTGACGCCTTTTTCCTGTTACACAACAAAACCGGTATCAAATTATATTACAGTTACGTTCCACCACTATATTTCCTGTCATTTTTGGTGAACTCTCACCTAAAAGTCAACTTGACTCGATTGGTGTGTATTGGACATGTATGACTGCAGCGGCAAACATTAACTGAAAATGTCTTAACGTTTGAACTGGGTAAAAGATGAGTAACAAGGTTAATTCTGAGGACTAGAGTTTGCCACACTCGTTCTTGGAGATACCTTTGTTCTATATTGACCAATCATTTTCACTTGGAAAATCGGACCCAAAGAATCTGCCGTCAGTATAATGAATATCATGCCACTGAATAAAATGTTCTTCAGGTGAAGCTTAACTGAGAAGTAGTTTCCTTGTTAGAGGATTTTACTGGAAGTTACTCTCGCTATGAAGGAGTGGATTATTGTTTTGTAAACATTAAATGAATGAATGAAGGAAGGAAGGAAGGAAGGAGTGAGTGAGTGAGTGAGTGAGTGAGTGAGTGAATGAATGAATGAATGAGTGAATGAGTGAGTGAGTGAATGAATGAATGAATGAATGAATGAATATATATAAATAATAAATATCTAATAACACTCCCCCGAAAGGGGCTTTTCAGTGTCATGGTAAAATCCCCTTCTCTCCCAGTTAAGAATTCCAACTGATTGAAGGCAAACCAGTTGGCTATTTACAAAGCGTGGAACCCGGGTCTTCCGTATTCAAATTCCCAACTCAGATCACTGAGCCACATGGCCTCCTTTACCTTTACATTAAATTTGTCTAGGGAGCCGAGCAGGAAACGTTGGTGAAGCATTCAAGCGAGCTGTGTATTCCTCAACATCTTGCTTGTCACAAGGAACTAACTCCTTTTACAGACTTGATGAAATGGTTGAAAGAAATTAATCCGCCAGTTTTTATGGATCTTTGTCAGGCAAGTCCATAATATGATGCTCTTTCGCCCTGCTTTACATATCTGATTTCTTGTTTGTACTCATTCTACAAAAAAAAAATTCCAATTCAAAACACTGTCTCAAAAATTTTTTAAATCTAATCTAAACATAAAGCTCAGCCATAACAACCACCACTCTAACTGGTGAAGGCAGTGTTGAAGATTCTCTTATACATTTATCTAAAAGCATCTTAATGAAGGAAAGGAAAGGATAAAATCTGTTGGCTTACTTTTATTTTATCAGTCACAACCGCCAAGCCTCGACAGACTTGTTTTGGCAAAAGTAAACTATTCCTGGGGAAATAAACCTTCATTTTACACAAAAACCAAAAACATTCTCTCCGGGAGGTGTTCCGTCTTTACAGTATTACGTTTTTTCTTCTATTAATTATGCTCACAAGCAAATTTCGCTGTAGTCAGTATGCAGTCCCAGTTCTTGTAATCAGGAAGCTGTCTTACCCTAGGCTTACACTCGGTGTCTCAGCAAGGTTTATGACAGAGAAGTTAAGGACTTTTTTGAAGCTGCGAAGCAGAAACTCGGTGTTGCTTTAAAAGGGCCCAAAGGTTAGTGTAGATATTTTAAAAAGTTTTTGTTGTTGCTATAAGGAAGGCGATTGCTGTCAAAGGCGAACGTTTACCTAGTGGGGAAAATAGTGGTAAAACAAATTAATAAGAAATGTAGTGTAAATGTGTATATATAACCTTGAACCACAACTAGGCTATCTGGCTAGATTAGTTAACTTTACTATTTCCAGGTTAGCCTGTATCTAACATCGTAATTGATATGTTAACTTAATCTATATATAATTTTTGCCGAGTTACAAATAAACTTCTTCTAAAAATGTGAAATAAAAGTCTAATGTTAATATAAAAAACTGCATAAATCAATGATACTCACGTATTGTAAATCTTATCATATTCATTGGGAAAAATGCTTGTGAGCTTCAGCAGAACTTTCAAAACATTTTCAGTGGAATTTCTCTGTTGTGCCTGTGATATTTTGTAAGAATTAATCTCGAGAGCAATTCAATATTTGACGATGTATTGTGCATTCGGTTTCGTGGAACTTAACATTGTATTTTGTAGTAAAACTAATTGTTATATAATCATCCACAGTTCTCACAACTTTTAAGATGACTGGATCATCGCCCCAGATTAACAGAGATGATCCATTGCGCATGAGTCCTAAACCAAGCCCCAGAATTGGAGGACGGCTCGCACGGCACAGAATAAAGAGAAGGGATTCTGATGCCGGATCAGACAGTCCAATAACCAGATCAGGCTCCATTAGTTCGGTTGATTCCATTGATCAGACCCTTGATATGAGAGGAAGATTCGATAGGGTATGTACAACTAAGATTCGATAGGGTATGTACGACTAAGATTCGATAGGGTATGTACAACTAAGATTCGATAGGGTATGTACGACTAAGATTCGATAGGGTATGTACGACTAAGATTCGATAGGGTATGTACGACTAAGATTCGATAGGGTATGTACAACTAAGATGCTGAGCAAAGTTTTAGCACATTTAAGCACCTTTATCGTGAAACATTTTACAGCCAATTGCCAGCAGGTGTAGGTCCATGACTGACTCATTGAAATGGTATTAACAGATCAACCATAATCATTAAAATAAGGTAGTTGTTGATTTTCTCGAAATCTGCTAATTAGAAATTTTTTCAAAGACTTTGTTGAGACATTTGTTGTTGGTCTCTATGTTGCTCTGACAAAATGCTTAACGCTCCGAAAGTCTGTTCTTTACACTACTAATGGCGACGACCAGAAGTTCTTCAACCTTAACTTATTTAGAATACCCAGAGATTTTATATCTAATAATCTTTTTGGAAATGAACTTCACTGAAGCACATTTCGAGGAAAGCTGGGGACGAAGGAATTTGCAAGATTTTGTAACATTCATCAAAAAGATAGAATGATCACCAGTTCGTTAGGTCACATACCACTTTGGTATACATGATCTTGCATGAAGTGATTTGTTTGGTAGAGAATGGAGCTAAAGATCTGCCATTATCATAAGCGGAAAGTTACCAAAGGTATATCATAGAAATTACTTAAGAAATAAATCATGTTCTTCGTGCCTTCATAGCCAGGTAACCGAGGCGAGAGAATTTGAGAGTAGATCAGTGAACACCCGAGACGCAATTGAAGGTTTTCAACTGCTCGAGAATTCTCACAAACATTGCCGAGATTTTATAAAATTTTCCGACTTAGCAAAAAGAAAAACGTTATACGAAGCGTGTATGTATAGTTTGGTTATTATGAAACTGTAAATTTTCATAACTTGGAGACAGCCAACCATATCACTCACGAACTTCTTAGCGCTATAAAACTAGCATAATTGTTGACCAATAAAAATGTACGTATCCAAAATTGTTTTGTAAAAAAAAAAATATGTTTGCCTTATTGTTATTGCTGATGGCCATTAGCGAGTCAGTAAGACTAATTTTGTTGTTGGAGGCAGAGTTGAGCAAAGTTTGGTCATTAACCTACCTACTACGTTAATCTACAGTATTGTGTAAGTGTGTGGGGCTCAACATATCCAACAAATCTAGATCATCTTTTTAAGCTACAAAAAAGAGCAGTTCGTGTTATAGCTGGAGAATCTTTTGATGCTCATACTGACTCAATATTCAAGAATTATTGACATTTCGTAACTATCCAAGTACATAACTACAATACGAGAAACTTGGACTTATTCCACTTACCAAAGACAAGACAAATTTGTGAAAATTCCCGACAGCATATCAAGGACCAAAGTTTTTCAATTCATTACCCCGTGTATAGCAAACTTCCCCAACTCTACAAGCTTTTTAAATAGTCTAAAGAATTATCTATTGGTTAGAAAAGGATTTTTCTTTTTATGTTATTTTTTACTGTTGTATGACTCGTATTTGTGTGCGTACGTGTGTGGGTTTCATATAATGATTTTATCAAAAAGTTAATATAGTTTGAATACGTGAGACGACTTGTCTCTAAGTTGCTCATGAAATGTCGACGGGTTTCCCCGACATAGCAAGAATTACATTTTGCGCATGTAAATTTATACGACCTGCAACCGGAGCTCCTTAGGGACAGGGTCTTTCACTTGTTGCTTATCTTGTTTAACATGGTGCTGATCTTGTAGGTGCTGTTAACCTTTTTATTACACAGATATGAGTGTTTTACCGAAAAATAGACAACTCGTATTTTCCATACCAAACTACATCCGGGATGCGAGTGAGATTTTCCATATCCTCACCAGTGAAGATATCGCTGACGCCACTCCTTTGTTTTTCATCTAGTTTGTTTTTTCAGAGCACTCGTATCTATGTAATAAAAGGAAAATTACACGTTGGTTTGAACATATGAAGTTTATCTTCTCGTGAAAAAAAAGATTTCACTCGTTGGCTGCGCTCACTCATGAAATATTTTTTCCACTTGAAGATAAACTTCATATGTTCGCGCCACCGTGTAATATCCTCAATATATTATTTTTTTACTGTATTTGATATCAGTGTGCCGTCATGTACAAGCCTCTAGGTTTTCTGATGGCTTTCCCAGTCGCAGTACTTTAAATTTTTATTAAGTCTGTTCTGTAAAATGTTTATGGTAAATAAATAGACAAACAAACAAACTCTTAATTAGTTTACATTGTTTGATCTACAGTAATTGAAGTTTTCAATAATCAATGTTTAATGCAAAACAGGGAATGTTTTGTTGTGCATTTCAGTTTTGTTGTGCATTTCACAAAGTTGATGTAAATCGAACGCTTTCGTCAACAGGTATTTGATATTCTTCTGTCAGAGCTTGAGCCTGTATGCTCTAAAGAACAAAGTTTTGTGCAACGCTTTTTCGACTTAGAATCAGAGGAAGAGGTAAGCTGTTAAAAATATAATGCAGCAAATATGTTTTGATAAACCTTTGCTTTCCTCACTGCGAAAATAGAATATTAATCCTAATTTGACATTCTGTACAGTTATAAAGATCTAGAATCAATTATAATGGATATTGAACAATAGAACAAAAGAAAACCATGAGAGTTATATGAACAGGCCTGAATTAACACGGTTAACTTGTTGATTGAGAGAGGGTTTAACTAAATTAATGTAAATAGTTTTTTTTAATTTTGAATTTGGTTTGAGTAGAAGCTTGAGGTGGTATGCTGAAACAACGGGGAACTAAAATGTTTTGCTACATTGAATTGGATAAAAATAGATAAGTTTCTTAAAGTCCAAAATATAAAAGTTTTAAAAGTTTTAAAACGCTACAACTTTAAAGCTTCACGCCTGGGGCGATCATCAGGTAACTGATTGAAAATTCGGAGTTACTGAGTTCAAAAGTGGTGCTAAATACTAATTAAGTAATGCCTTTATTGTGAGCGGATGGATGGCATTGTCTCTATTGAAATTCGATAATTAGAATTAGTTCTCGTGTCTGCATTTATATTTAAGTTCTGATCAAGTATTGAGGACTACAGGGTTGGATGCTTTCGAGATAATTAAACGTTTCTGTGAGACAGATTACAGAGCTTAGATTTGTTTGTGCATGTATGGTCTGGCTAATAGGTATGTTTCTTATGATGTTAAATTTTAGCAAACGTTTTCGATCAATATGATCCTTATCAGCCTATAAAATGCTAAGCACAGTCAGCGGACTTCAAATAGTTGGAGGTGGGACAAATATTTTGCTACATCAAGTATTCTTTGTTTTTTTAAAATTGTAGCAAAGTTCTTGTATATAGAAAACAGGTTTCACGGTCCTTGAAAATACTGGAATAGGCAAAAAATTTCTTTATTTCTTTAGTTAAAATATTTTTGATACAACAGTGCTGTAAAACGAAAACTGTGACTTCGCAAGGCTTGATTTTTGTCCAAAGAGACTTGTCATTGGTTATTTTTCATTTTCAGGATCAGCCAATTGTTTTGAAAAAATTGCGTAAAGTGTTCAGGTTTTAGTTGATAGAGAAGGTCCTGGAAAGTTATGGAAAAGTCCTTGAATTTCGCGTCAAGTAAATAGTGGCAACCCTGCGAAAAGTTGGATGCTTAGAGCAATTAGCTGACTAATATCAAACAACTACGAAATTTACAAGGATAAAAATGCATTGAAAATCAGTTCGGAATTTACCCTGATCAGTAAACTCTGAAGCTTTCGCTTTAGAGTGCATTGCCTAGTGCATATTATGTAGGTGTCACTCTTTAATTGCCAGACACTCTAAAATGTCCTTATAAATACCGTTCATCCCCTCTATGCAGTTTTAGCTTTATGGAACACTGCAAAGAGAGAGGGGCGCACTGCAAACTAAATTTTGTTTGTAACTGAAGACGATACAGTTTACTCCATCTTTTCATTATATATGATATCTCAATGGCAAAATTTTGGTCCCCATAGTTGAGTGATATTACCAGTACAGGAAGTGATACGTTCGATGGTGCGTTTCTGAGCCGGCTAAGGACCTCGGATGACTTTACGTAAGTTTTTTTTTTGTTTTTCTTTTTTTTTCTTTTTTTTTTTGTGAAAAAAAAATCTGCATGCTCACTTCCTCAGGAACTGGTTGCATTCTTATCTACTGGAAGTATAGTAATTAATCATTACAAGTATACAGACCATGAAGTTTCTTCTTTCACTACTTATTTTAGAGGTTGTTGTTTGTACTAACGATTTATTTTAAGAAGAAGTTTGAACAGTTGCTAAGCTGGCGTGATATAAAATTATCTTTTAAATTTCTAACATTTATTTTTGACATTCAAACAGTTGACGTGTTTCCAAAAACAACTTCAGTGTATTGGAACAGTGTATTACAGTTAAAAGATATGAAAAACAATGTCATGACATTATTTTTGTATGGATTGTATTGTATCGTAATTATTTCATTTTCTTTGAAACTAAAAATTTCCTGTACAGTTATCATGGTTTGGAATCAGATTAGCAGTAATTTTTTGTGTAGTTGAGATAGCTTTTAAAATTTTCTACCTGTTAAAAGTGTTTAGGGTTTTTAATTATATGTTATAAGCATTGATACATGAAGATAATCAATGCAATAATGATTAGTGTAACTTAGGGTTCGCATGATAATTAGACCTTGAGACGAATAAGATTATACGTCCATAGTCCATTGGGCTGGAGGCTGAAATGGGCTGTTTACTTCGAGTCCGTGAGGCCGAGAAATTTAATTGCTTTAGTATCACTCGACTAGTCAAAATAGATGGCATTAATAGCTATAATAAATAGCTATAAAAAGGTATTTTTTGCGAAAGGAAGGCCCATTTCTCGCTACTAGGACACTGTTGAAATAATAGATTTCGTCCTGGTAGTGTTTGAGTAACCAATCAGCATTCAGAATTTGAGTGTATGGTATGTGTTGGTTAATTGTAATTTCGGTATTGGTCTAACTACCATTTCTATGGAGAGGGACACTCCGACGTTGTAATGGTAAGTTTCACAAGTGCTTCCTAGTAGACCTTTAGTAGAGTAGCTATAAGAATGTAATTGCAATAGCATTTAAGTTAGTAGTAGTAAAGTTTTAGTAAATACTTACGTCTGTAATTAACATTGGAATCTATTTTTTTTGATAATTTGGTATAACCATTCATATATTGCGAACCACAATTTACAGTAGGTTGTATTACGGACGGTTTGTGCTTGGTGCTGAATAACATCACACGTATTCAACTCGAATCTCATCAGTCATTATATTTGGAACATCATACATGATGAATAACAAAGTAGCTTTTTTTTCTTGGTCCAGGACTATTTTTGCCCAATCATGAGTCAATGCCTTCGCTTCCATAGTAATTCTTGTGCATAACTCTCAAGTTCGAGCAACTTTTTATTTGCTCGCGGCCAAGGTATCCTTCTGATAACTCATGTGTATCTGTCTGTTCTCTATCTTCTGTAAAATGTGTTATCGTTTGAATATCAATACCCATTAATTGGACATCACATAGTTAGCCGAGCTGATAAGTCAGGATTCTGCATTCATTGAGGCTCGGATTGATCTTGGCCGTTGCTTCACTCAAAGTTTTGAAATAGCTGATGATTTCGTACTTCTTTTGCTTTTATACTTCTTTAATGCAGAACACGAAAAGAATAATTCCTTTTTTTCAGAGATCTGAAAGAAGTTGCAACATTATCTCCCTTATTGGTCTTTAAAAAATCCCCAAGATGTTGTTCACAAGGGCTTATCATAAATAAAATGCTTGCAACCTCGAATGGGTTGCAAACAGTCGCTTGAGAGCCCTTGTTTCAGAATAGTGTAACAATATATCTGTGTTTCTGTTTGTGAACCTTTGTTGTGTCAAGCTATTCTTTGAGTTAACTTTGTCTGATAGGTTTATTTAAATGCTTAAGGAAAGGATTTTCGTCCGTTGAACATTCCATTGTTAAACCAATACCAATAAATCTGTTATTTTATCCATCTGGATTAAGTAAATTGTTTCTGGCACGACGTAACACGTGTTAAAGTAAGCGATTCCTTTTGTCTTTACCCAAAACTCTTACTTGTACATACAGGGATGTAAAAGAACGAAGAGTCTTAAGTGAAGAAGTGAGGTTGGTGATGGAGATTTTAAAACAACCATTCTCGCAGTTCTGTACCTTTTAGAAACTTTCTTTGCAATGAACCTTTTTGCACCAAATTTTTACTCACAGCAAGTTGATGACTATGTGTTTTAATTTTGAATAGTAAAGCAGCGTATTTTATTTTCAAGTTTAACATCTCATAATACAGTTGTATGTTTTCTTTAAGGTTTTTAATCGTCGTCGTACAATTATATGTTTTCTGTTTTGTTTTGTTTTGTTTGTTTGTTTTTTGCATCATCTTGTTGCACTTTAAATCGCGAATGTAGTTGCACTGTAGTCAAAGTTATCGAATCAAATATAAATAGTAAGAAACTATAATATCCGATACATTCTATATTATTCATTAATATTTAAGTTCGATAAATCTTGAAAATGTTTACTGTTTTTAAAATCAATACTGCCTTTCTGGTAGTGAGGTAAAGAAGCAAAAAATAAGCATTTTAATATTAAAGTTAAACAAAACACAATATATTTTTAAAGTAAAAAGCACTTTATTTAAATTATAAACACCATATAATAAGCACATTGCTAAATTGCACTTTTGGAGTAATGTGTATAAAATGTTGAATAATATCTCTAGAATAAATGTCGACCATTTCCTATGATCAACTACCTAAAAAAACTCATTTAAAACATAAATTTTTTGGTTTTTTGAAAATATCACAGTACATACTAAGTGACCTTGCTTAGTAGCCAGGCCTGTTGCATGACTCTTGTTTCGTTACTCATCCCGTCCATTGCGCATGTACATGTTTACTCGGCGCCATTTTGTTTGTATGTTAAATTTAGAGGAGTACCCACAGGTTGTAATAAACTGAGCAGCCATGTTTTCTCATGGATGTCATCAGTTTGTCATTTAACTACCTCGTTCTGTTCATAAATATTTTTACTTTCTTGAAGCTGACAAACTGTTAAAGAGAGATCGAAACCCACCTCGTATGTCGTACCCTAATCTTTTTTCATCGTTAGTGTCAAAGTTAAGTTGGCTTAGCAAACTTTTGTAATTGAGAAATGTTTTTGAATTTGAAATATTATTATTATTAGTATTTGAGCTGCGATCTCAAACTTTTTCCTTCCGTTTTTGAACGCGCCAAGCTTTGTTGTATTGTTTGTTTCTTGTAACCTTGCAATGTATTCTGGAATGGATAGCGAGAGCAACACTGATTTTCCACGTGATTGTTCGAGGGTTTGACTTAAGATCGCCTGGAGAAATCCAGCACCTAATACTGCTTTTCTACATGATTGTTTCAGCGCTTGGTCATTTTGCAATGTAGTCTGGGATGGATAGCGAAACCGACACTGTTTTTCCACTAAATAGATTGAGGCTTTGACTAAAAATCTTTCACCTAATTTCACTCTACATATTAAGTAACTCTAAGCACTAATAACGTTGCACTCACCACCTTTTTTATATTATACATACTGAGATAAACTGAATTACCAACTCGTGCATAGTTTTACGGAATCGAGTCGTTGCCAGTGATAAAGGCCAAGCACTATATAGCAGTAGTAGGTTGAACTAACTTCTTGCAATCCCAATAATACACTAACGTTATAGTCTTCCTTCCCTTAGCCGTGGATCAGTTCCCTAACTGCATTTATGTGAATATATTAATGTATCAGTAACCTTTAGCCTACCATTGTAAGTCAACTGTCACACTATTAGCTGATAATGTTTTATTAACATTCCCACTTCGTTTTGCTTGTGCTTCTTAATAATACACTAATGCTATAGCCCTCCTTCCCATAATCATGGATCAGTTCCCCAATTGCTCTTATGTGAATATATTAATGTATCAGTAATCTTTAGCCTACCATTGTAAATCAACTGTCACACTATTAGGTGATAATGTATTATTAATACTTCCCACCTCGTTTTGCTTGTACTACTCAATAATACACTAAATAAATGTTATTGTTCTTCTTCCCATAATCATGGATCATATATATTATATCTGTCAGTCTGTCTATCTATTAGGTAATATTTATTAATGTATTGACACTTCCCCTTCATTTTACTTGTTCTACCCTAACAATGTACTAAAATTTGGTACCTGTGATTGTTACCCTATTAACAGTTCTATTATACTATTATACGGAGATACATTAGACCTGAACGATCACTGCACTAATGAGGACTGTCGAAGTACTCACCTAACCTGTGAGATACATTAGACCTGAGTGGTCACTGCACTGATGAGGACTGTCGAAGTACTCACATAACCTGTGAGATACATTAGACCTGAACGATCACTGCACTGATGAGGACTGTCGAAGTACTCACATAACCTGTGAGATACATTAGACCTGAACGATCACTGCACTGA
>JAOBBB020016098.1:0-15812 GCA_025331005.2 Zoanthus gigantus | reverse complement strand
CACGCCGCTGTAGCTCTAATCTTAACATTTGGTTTCCAAATTAGAAGCAGATTTTTCACAGTAAGTAATCCAAGTATTTTTAGCGCTATAGTCAAGGTTGTTAGAAAGAATAGAAAAAACAGGCAGGTGATCAGAAATATCTGAGAACAAAAGCCCACTATCACAATAGCTATCTAAACAATTAACAAAAATGTTATCAAGTAGTGTTGCAGTGTGAGAAGTAATTCTTATAGGCCTCGTAATTAAAGGAAAAAACATTTTAGCATACATAATATCCAAAAATTCCGACGTTATTTGATAGCACTGGTGTTATAGTCGCCTAGCAATGCGCATACCTTGTTATTTTTGGAAATAGTTTGAAGTAAGATGTCTATATTCCGTGCAAAATTCACGGGCGTCTTGCTCTGGTGGCCTGTAAATGACGCCCACAATAATATCTTTTAAGTCTCTTCGAATAATTTCAACAAACACAGATTCTGCAGAATTATTCGAAAAACATAGATCAGGGCGAGGAATAAATTCAATATCGCGTTTTAAGTACAGCCCAACACCTCCCCCTGTGCGACCCTTTCGATTCTCATGAATGAGATTATAGCCAGGAATATCGCGAAAATGAAAAGAATCAGTCAGTCAAGTTTCACTGATTCCAATAATAGAGAAATTGAATTTTATAGCTGACAACAAAGTAGTGACTTTATCAAAATTGCCAGAGAGGCTTCTAGTGTTTAAACGCAAAAGAGATAACTGCTTTTCTGTCTACAAATTTGCAACATCATCATTACATTTATCTTCAGTATTATATTCGCATTTAAAGTATTTTAAAGGCTCAAAGAAATTAGCATCAGGGTCGTTATAATCAGACAGGCTTAAGCGATTGGTTGCATTTTCAGAGAGCAATGGATTAAACTTTAGGCTAGCCAATCTATCCGGATCGTGCTGTTCATAGAGCGCGAGCTGAAAATCTTCAACTGAAAGATGGCAAAATGGCAAAACATAGTTAAAATCAATAAAACTACCTTGACTACTCATCTCGCTTATCTGCGGTGGTCATTGATTCCCTCTTATCCCTTATAATCAACCGATCCAAGATAAAGTAAGCCATTTTACCAGCTTTCCTTGCTTCTTTCATCTTCGCTATCTGGCCCTCACGTTTGAGTAGTGTAGCCCTCGCCAAGTCTTCGACAACGTACAGGCCGGGAGGCTTGATTTTCCTCGCTTCTCGTATTACAGCGTCGCGTTGTTTCCAGTCGCGTAGATGACAGACTATGGTCCTCGGCTTGTCAGCTTGCTCTGCTCCGCGTTGGCTTGAGGCAGACTTCCTCCTCCTTACAACTCTGTGGGCTCTTTCAATGGCCACATCTATACCCAAAGTATACTGGATGGCTTCTTTGACCTTGTTCTCCGCGTCCTGCCATGATTCTCCAGCTGATTCTGGTATACCTGAGACTCGAATATCATTACGGCGAAATTGGTTCTCTAGATATTCCAAAGAGTCCTCAACCTGGCCAAGCCCTGCTTCGGTTTCAACAAGTTTCGAAGACATCGGCTCAAACTCCTTGATTTCTCTCTGTGAAAACTCGAGACTTATTTTAATACTCGCCACGGTATCTGCTAGGTTGTCAACACGGGTATTAATACGAGCCACCACTGACACAAAAAGAGACTTCTGCATCGATTCCTGGACTGCAAGAAGACTTTTCACAGTTGCCATTGATACTAATTCTTCATCTCCTTCGACAGCCGCTGCTGCTTGGGTCTCCGCTGACAACTTTTTATGCCTTCCCATCTTTGTACAACCTTTAACAATATACTCACATTAAAAATTTAGTGTTCCGAGGAACTGTGCAGTTCAAAAACTATTGTAAAATCAGTTTTTACTCGGAGCTCAGAAATCATGACCGTCCACTCCGCTGAACTCCGCTGACTTGACAAGACCAAGTAGTGGCAAGAGCTTCCTTTTCAATTACTGCGTTCCGCTGCTCGGTTTCACTAAGCGAGCGAGATGCAAAACAGATAGGTTGGCGATGTCCATCTTTTTGAATCTGGAGTAGCCCAGCTCCGATACCTGTCGGTTAGGCATCTGCAGCAATAACTGTTGGTCGATGAAGGTTGTAGTGAGCGAGTACAGTCGGGGATTGGAGAAGTTCCTTTATCCTTTGGAAGGCTTTTTCTTGGTAACCGCCCCAGTTCCATGCTGACTCTTTGTGTAAAAGTTGTCGAAGTGGCTCATTGGTACTGGCTAGGTCTGGTACAAACTTGCCCAGATGGTTGACCATTCACATGAGTCGTTGTAATTCGGTAATTATTTGATGGCCTTGGAAATTTAGATATTGCTGACGTCTTATCTGGGTCGGCATGAACTCCTTCACTGTCGATGATATGACCCAGGAATTTAATTGACTTCTTCGGGAATTCACATTTGTCGTTTAAGGTGAGGCCAGCTGCTCGTATGCGAGTCAAGGCAGCTCTCACTCTGGTATCATGTTCTGTCTGATCAGATCCATGAATGAGTACATCATGGAGTTGACAAGTGACACCTGGCAGCCCTTCTAATGTATTACACATGTATCACTCGTTAAAAGATTTCGGAAACTGAGCTGATCCCAAAAGAAAGGCGATTAAAGTAGTATAGGCCATAGGGTGTTATAAAAGTTGTCAGAAGTTTTGACTCTTCATCGAGAGGAAGTTGCCAAACCCGCTGTTTGCGTCGAGTTTACTAAATAATTTACCCTGTCTGAGTTTGGCCAAGCTTTCGTCAACAGAAGGCATAGGATGAATTTCACACTGAACTGCTTTATTTAGTGGGTTAAATCCACAAAAATTCTTATCCGACCATTGGATTTTGGTACTGGTACCATGCCGGAGCACCATTGGGTGGGGTATATAACTAGAGATATGACGACTTGTTTCAGCATACTATCGATTTCCTCTTTCACCTTTGGAAGTACAGGGTGAGCAATTCTACGTGGTGTGTATAGGCAGAAAGGTTCAACATTGTCACGCAATGTGGTATGGCACTCTGTCTTTACTTTACCGAGACCCGTGAACAGTTGGGGAAATTCAGCTCTGAAGTTGGGTGTCTTAGTGACTTCATCAACATGTGTATCAGATTGTTGCATGAGGCCTGACTGAGGAGTGAACCTGGTTGCTCTTTGATGACATAGATTTTTTCTTCAATTTTACGTTGTCTGTATGAAATAGTAGCTATTAATGATCCCATGACATGAAGGCGAGTCCCCCCAGGCCCCATGAGTGTCTGTTGCTCAGGAATGAGTGGTCGACTTTTTGGCCAGTCGAGTGAGTCGCTAACAACAGAAACAGAAGCACCTGTGTCTAACTTGCAGCGTGTGACGTGATTATTAATGCCTACTTTCACAGTCCAACTCTCCCCTCCCCCCTGGATTTCTCCTAGAAAGGGAATGTCTGAGTCATCAACTTCTACTTCATGCAGTGTAGGTTTATGTTGTGCATTTGCTTGTGATTGACTGCGGCAAACACTTAGAAAATGACCTTTCTTTTTACATTTTAAACAAGTTGCACTTTTTGCCGGGCACTATTTTCTGTCAAGTCGCTGACGGTTACCACACCAAGGGCATGATGGGCTAGTTTGAGCATGTTTACTTTTGACATGTTTGAATTTGTCATTGCTGCTTTGAGTAGAGCGTTTGATAAAGTTTACAGTGTTCGTGCTTGACTGTGCGCCTCTAACAACTTCTTTGGTCTGTTTTCGAGCCTCCGATTGTCTGCTCATTTTTACCGCTTCTTCTAGTGTGAGTTTGGTTTTGGTCTGAAGTTTGTCTGAAAGCACATCGTCAAGCACAACTACAATTATTCTATCACGAATAAGTTCGTGTTTTAAAGTTCCATACTCACAGTCATCGGCGATTCTATAAAGATCCTGAATAAATGAGTCGATTGGTCCACCTGGTTGTTGCACTCTCTTGCTCAACTTGACCCGTTCAACGATGACATTTCGGCGAACTTCAAAGTAGTTGTTTATCGCGGTTTTGACCTCTCTTCGTAAGTAGCATTTTCTTCCTCCAAGTTGAGTGTTTTGAGTATATCATCTGCACATTCTCTCATGCAGTAGAGAAAAGTACAAATTTGCTCCTGAGTAGGTTTTCCTTTGAGACCAGAAGCTGTGCGATAACGTTCAAAACGCTTGAGCCATTTCCGCCATGAATTTGGGCACATGTTTTCACTGTTTTTCTCGTACTGTGCGATTTTTCGATCGAGATAAGAGTTAGTTGAGTAGTCAAATTTATTAAGCACACAAAATCATAAAAATAGGGTTGAAGTACAATAGGGGCGAAATAAAGACGCATTATACAGAAAGCATCCGATTATACACACGTTTAGTCAGTTACACTACCATCTTCAGTAAGATTTATTGTACAAATTGTAATAGGGTTTAATTACAATAGGTGTGAAATGAAGATGGATTGTACAGAAATCATCCGATTATACACACATTTCGTAAGTTACAATGCCATCTTCAGTAACATTTATTGTACAGATTGTAATAGGGTTTAATTACAATAGGTGTGAAATGAAGATGGATTATATAGAAATCATCCGATTATACACACGTTTTGTCAGTTACACTGCCATCTTCAGTAAGGTTTATTGTACAGATTGTAATGGGGAATAATTACAATAGGTGCGAAATGAAGATGGTTATACAGAAAGCATTCGATTATACACACGTTTCGTCAGTTACACTACCATCTTCAGTAAGATTTATTTTACAGTTGCAATAAAGGTTAATTACACTAGGTGCGAATCAAAATGAAGATGTATAATACAAAAGCAACCAGTTGATATTTAGAACTTGTTACTTTTTCTTCTTTGATAAAAAGTCAGTTGAGACTTGAGCTAAGCCGGTTTTAATTACTACAACATTACATAAATAGCATGGGAAATTTGCTATGAAGCAAAAATCAATCGGAAGCTTTTTTCTTAATTTTGGAAAATGTATTACGTACTCTAAATAACCATTTTCATAAAGGTGTTACATGAAACATTTTTTGTTATTACTTTAGGGATATACATTGTTTTAATTTCTCTACACTTGCCTAAAGTTTAGGAGATTGCCGAAAATATCCCCAATGGAACAAACTTAACACATTACTGGGATCACTATCCTGGACTACTCGATACGTTGTGTGAGCTTTCTGCCTACCGATACAAAGCTGAAGGTCCAAACACTAAAACGTTTTGACACGAAGTACTATACTGAATAAAATGTTCAGTTAAAATTCTTTCTACAGAAAGTTTAAGTTTTATCATTAGCGCAAATGAAAGCCGAATTAAACTACAAGTTGCCCTAACTCAACATTTGTCCCAATGCATGGCTCATTAAACTTTTCCGATGGATGATTAAACGACAAGAGCTATTTACACTAGATGGGAGGGATATATAAACGGGAACTAATTATCATGCAAGGCGTGTGGGGTATTGTTCAATTCAAAGTTATCTGCAGGAGCCTGGGGTCTTGTTCTACTGCAACAGGAGAAACGAAAAATGTTCTTAAAACCCTGGCGAAATGACGAAAGGAAGATAAAATATATCACAGGGTTAATGGCGTGAAAAACGAAAGGAGTAATGAGACTGACTAAATAGAAATATGAATTACACCCAGCAACTAACCAGCTTTGCTCAGTCACAAATGAAACCCGAAATATTACATTGGGTCCCCAGGAGAGTAGAAATGCAACAGTTATAACAAGAAACATCATTGTCAACCTAAGGTTCTGTCTTCTCCTCCTTATGACCACTTGATCACAATGAACATGTCCTGGAACCTTTTTCTTCATTAGCTTTATTATTATCAACGGGTAAAGAACCAACATGATAAGTAGGGGAAGGAGATGAAACAGCAATACAATAGCCACAATCCAGATCCGTCTTTGCAGCTTAGTGGTTGAAATGGTAATGCACGTTTGAATATTTTCATCAAATTCGAAAACAAACAAGTACAGACTGAACATTGCAATCGATATCACCCAAGTGAGTAGAAGAACTAAAAGACGTTTTCTCTTGTTCTGTACTCGGGCTCGCATGGGAAACATTACTGCAGCAAATCTGTAAACTGTGATGGCTACCAGGGTTAACATTGACACTCCGAAAGAAACAGCCTGAATGAATGGCAGGAGCTTGCATAATAAGTTACCAACAAGTTTCGGTAGTTGGGAAACTCTTCTATATAAAACCATATAATGAAGCAGGTTAAACAATGGAAACAGAATATCCGACACAGCCATACTAACTATGAAGTAATTAGTGCTGGTTCGGAGATTTTTGTTTATATACACAGTTAATATGACCAGCAAGTTCCCAACAAAGGAACAAATAAAAGTTACGATGTATGTATATAATCGAATGGCATGAAGAGTTTCATGATCAATATTGCACCATCTGTAGGTGTACGTCATGTTGCTTAGTGTGCTGTTGTTACTCATTTCTTCTCAGGTTCTCAGGTTTTTTAAACCTTCCAGTAAGGACTCAAGTCTTTACGACGAAGTTAATTCTTTCAAAAGTCTTCTTTGTTTCCTGCAATTAAGAAACAAATGCCACCGAGGTTATTTTAGTCTCCCAAATTCAAACAAGAATATTGCTGTAACACAATATAACAATGTTGTGCGTATTAGTTAAAAAGCTTTTTGCTTTGTACAGATGGGTTCAAAAATAATTCTTTGATGCTAAGTAAAAATGGTTTCAAAACGAAGATTTTATTATTGAGTTTTGAAAAACAAAGTCTGCAGTATCATGGACAAGATTAGTTTCAAGATATTTTCCATGGATATCTTTGTAAACGTCCTATTCAATAAGGAGTATTTTATTGTTTGTATCTTTGGAGTATTTTAGCTGCGTTTTACTGCGTTTTACTGCGTTTTACTGCGTTTTACTTTACTGCGTTTTAATGTTTCACTAGCTTGCCACTACTTGATAAGAGAAACACGAGTGGGTGAAAATAGTTCAGAATAGTACAATATTCCAAGAGATTTGTTTATTGACCAGAAAAGGTTTAGAAAAAAATTTCATTAGCACGTGTGTACCATCTGTACTAAAGTCGCCCGAGGATACCTAACTTTCGAGTTAGGAACCGAGTTAGGAACCGAGTTAGGAACCGAATTAGGAACCGAGTTAGGAATCGAGTTAGGAATTGAGTTAGGAATCGAGTTAGGAAAAGAGTTAGGAACCGAGTTAGGAATTGAGTTAGGAACCGAGTTAGGAACCGAGTTAGGAACCGAGTTAGGAACCGAGTTAGGAACCGAGTTAGGAACCGAGTTAGGAATCAAGTTAGGAACTGAGTAAGGAACCGAGTTAGGAACCAAGTTTGGAACCGGGTTAGGAACCGAGTTAGGAACCTAGTTAGGAATTGAGTTAGGAATCGAGTTAGGAAAAGAGTTAGGAACCGAGTTAGGAAATGAGTTAGGAATTGAGTTAGGAACCGAGTTGGGAACCGAGTTAGGAACCGAGTTAGGAACCGAGTTAGGAGTCGGGTTAGGAATCGAGTCAGGCGGTTTTTATGTATTCAAGCATGAATTCTATTGTGTATGTAAAAGCACAAGGCTTGTGTAACGTCAAAGTCCATGACGAGTACAGGGGTTAGGGTTAGCGCCAGGTTTAGGGTTAGTTAAAGTTAGGAAAGCTAAAATTTATTTTAAAAAAAAACAATTTCTAAAAACAAAGATGACCAAAATTCCAAAATTAGTTCCTAACTAGGTTCCTAACTCGATTCCAAACTCGGTTGCTAATTCGGTTCCTAACTGGGTTCCTAACTGGGTTCCTAACTCGGTTCCTAACTCGGTTCCTAACTCGAAAGTTAGTTTATCTCAAGTCGCCCTTTGTGGTACTAACACGTACTCTTCGGTTCAGGTGGGGGTACAATTTTTTTCTTGTGATTTTTGAAGGCTCCCTGGAGGTTGTTTTGACTCCCTTCCCATTTATTAAGTCTTGAATTTCACGAAAGATTATGATTTGAGTGTTAAAGGATAGTCCTAGAATCGTCTCTTTTCTTTTTTAAATGTTTGTTCCCGTCTTTTAGATTAGGATAGCGCTTGGACACTTCGTTTATATGTTTTATTATTCCACCCCCTCCTGTCCTGTTTATCAAATTTTAAATTTGCTCCCCCTTTGTTTATTGTTTTGATCCCCGTTTAATAATTTTTCAAATTGCTTCATGGACCCCCCTCCCCACATTTACTTTGACCTCCGTTTATTCTGAACCTGAGGGTGGTGAGGAGAGATCAAAATTAGCCTTTCTTTTGAGAAGCCTGGTTAGCCTAGTTGGTAAGGTGCCAGTCTATCGTGCAGGATGCTCGGGTTCGATTCCCAGCCGGACCAACACTCAGGGTCTTAAAATAATTGAGGAGAAGGTGCTGCCTTTTCCTAATATCTGCAAATGCCATTTATTCTTAATGCATAGTTTGTTGGTTAGTTTACTGACAAATTAATTCAATGTAGCTTTTCATCCATTCCTTTTATTATATTACTCGTGTTTCATACATTCTGTGCATGGCTACTAGATCTTTTCAGATCCTACATGATACGGCATTTTAAATACGGTATTCATTCGTTGCAGTCTTTATTAGTTGTACCTTCTTTTAGACGCTAATCACCGTCACTTTTATTGTTAAAAACTGATTGAGGATTCTCAATAAACTCGCTATAAGAAGGATAAGCGGTCCGTTGTATTGAAAACCCACACAAAAACAAAAGTTTTAAATGTCCTTCTTTTCACAGTTATTTTTTAAAATACTTTAAAATTGCGTAGACTTTATGGCTTATCAACTTAATAAGCAAATATTGTTAACTATACAAGTCTTTAAAAGTCTTGAAGTTTAATTTTACTGTTTGCTAGAGCTGCTTCGCTAACTATAAAGTGTCAGTAGCGCAACAAACATGCAAAATAAACTCCGTACTCCCTAAAAAAAGATAATATTAGGACAAATTTGGCCACGCCATTTTAAAATAATCATCCTAAAATAATTTATGCCAGCTCCACAAAAATGAGATTGCTGGGCTGAAATTTTAGCCCCGGGGTTGAACACATCGCAGGGTTGAAAATTTTGCCATGTACTTGCGCGTTTGATTTCAGTTAATACACAATTTTTTTATAAGAATAAACTTTATAAGACCACAACAGGCTGAGATTTGCCTAAAAATTAAGAACAAGCTTAGAATAATAAGGCTGAAAGTTTGGTCATACAAATTTTATTTAATTCTTGCACACAGATTGAGATGTACATGTAAGTTCATAATAACATTTCCAATAACCGCTTTTTGTATTTTTAAAAGCAGCCAAAAATTATTACGTACAAAAACTTGAATGCGCCTACGAGTTGTATAATGTACGATACTGTATGATAAAACCTTTTGTTTTGCAACAATATTATGGCATAAATACTCCTTTATGGCAAATTTAGTACTCTTAGAAAATATTAGGAAATAAAACAATTTAAGAACAATTTGAGGCTTAAATCACCAAGAAGTTAAGAACAGCCCAGCCCAGCCCAGCCGAAAGTTGCTGGTTTTTATTAAAGAAAAAGCGTGTAAGACTTTTGTATTGAGGGCAGATCTGAAATTTCAGCTCGGTTAACAGGGCTGTGTTCAACTCCGGGGTGGAAAAAAACTCCATGTAATCGGCCGCTTATTCTGCTCATATTATGAAATTTTAATGCTATGTTTCCAAACACATCCCACATGTACACGCTTTTACTGTTATTTTGGTAATTGTAATGTTAAAGTACGTACGTTTTCAAGAAGTTTGTGTCAGTCACTTTGAAGTGGACAATCTTGAGCCCTCAGTATTACTCTAAAAATGAAAGTTTCTCCTGGAATATAGCGTTCCAAATATGTTGTTCAATTGGTTTATCACGGTCTCTGATCTGCAAATTAGACGCGGTAGTATTATAAAGAAGAACAATTACCATCACGACATCAAAAAGAAATCATTTAAAACTACAACTAGAATTAATTTATGTACTATAACAGCTGCAGAAACAGCAACAACTTTTTAACCATCTAAAATATTAAATCACTAAACACAATGTCTATTTCTGTTATTATACGAGTAAACAACCAACATTTAACACTTTCCTTCTCGTAAAGGAACAAAAGTCGAAATTGTAGCGCAGGCTAAGGATTCGTGTTTTCTCCTCAAGATAGCTTCATTTTATTGTTGTTGAAAGAGCAACTGATGGCAATGAAAACCAAATTAAGCAAAGACATTTTATCAACATTTTTATCTTAGTCATATCTTGTGAAATGTGAGTGCAACCTTGCAAATTAATTCCAAAGCACCCTAGACTAGAAAACTTGTGTTTCTGTAAAATAAAAAAAAAGTAATATAACGGGAAAAGGTGAAAGTGCCCTTTTTGGCATTGTTTTGTTTTTCCCTGAAAAAGTCAAATTGAAATTTAAAAAAACCACTTTTTAAATTTTTAGATCCAAAATTAGAAAAGAAAGTTGCATGGTTTTGAACATATTTCATATTTTCAAATTGGAACTGAAAAATAAAAATTGTCAATTTTGGATCTTTTTCAATATTCTGAAAACTAGTTGAAAATCTCGAGCTCATTGTGAAACTTTAAACAGACCAACTCTTCTACACAAGACTAAGCCTTAAGCTTAGTTTAGTAAAGGGTTTTGAAATAAGCGGTTTACTTAGATCATAGGTTTTGTCATCTTTGATACAAATACGTGTTGGTTAATTTTAAAACCAATCAGTGGTATTTAAAAAAGTGAAAACAGGAGCACTCAGAAAAAAATGGTACTTTTCGAAAGTCTGCTATGAATTATCTTGGTTTCATGTTTTTAGTTGTGTTTTGATTTCTCTCTACCTTTTCTTTTTTAAAATTTAAATTAAATTATCTCACAGTTCAGAGAGAAGAACGACCTGCATTGAAACACCTTTAAGGCAACTGACACCGTAAACTAAAAACAATTAGGTTGATATTTAACCCAGAAATCTTTTGGTAATAAAGGTAACAAACAATCGTTATTTTATAGTTAAAGTATATTTAGACTGATAAAAAAAAAATACACTAACCTTTGTGGTGAAATGGTTTGCCAACTTGTATTAGCACTTATGAAGTTTAGGATCAGTATAGTCAATAATCGAGAGCAGAGTGAACTGGCCCAAGGATTCAAGGAAGTTAAATTTAAATACACGAGAACTCAATTTATTGTTAAGAGCCCGGCTCTCCTAATATTGGCAGCTTAAAAGCATTTTATGAGACACATTGATCCCATGTTGCGACAAAAAGCTTAAAGTCAATCAACTCTCCGTGTTTTGGATCATCCTACCGTGCCGGTAAAAAGCACTAATCTTGAACATTGAAACTTTAGTTCTCAAACTAATGGTTTTGTATACAGGTGCAACTTACTACATTTGAATACAAATTAAAATTGTTAAATTCTGTAGCTAATGAAAAACGTTTTTCTTTCCAGTCCGACTTTAGTATTACAGTATCTATTAAGATATAAGATATGTTGGTTGAAAGTTTAGTTTGAAAGTTTCAGGAACTTGCCAAGGAAAAAAAATCAAAACACGTTTTGATCTTTACATTCAATTTCAAAGAAGAAATACCACCGCTTTACAGTTTCAAACCAACTGTGTAGGGAAATCGTTACCAAGACGTACATATTTCGTAAAAGTACCATTATTCACATTGAAAGAATTATCAAACACATTGAGTGCAAACCTTATAATTAAAACGTATTCATTGTCATTCGGAATTTCTGTTATTGTATTTTGTAACCCTTGGTCCGGAATTAGACCATACCTTCTTTTATTATTTAGATAATTTTGCACCAGAAACTAAACGTTGGTAATTTCATTATTTTCAAAACTTTATCTACGGCGCTCGTGGTGAAAAAAATTCCTGCCAGTTTCGTGTCGCTTATTCCTGCAGCAAAAAAATTGACGGCTCCTTTGGTTTTCGTCCATATAATAAAAAGAATAATGCATGCACATTTGCTTGAAGATATGAATTTTATTTTGCTGTGTTATTAGCTAAATTTTACTCACTCGCTCGCAAAACAATGTTTTCCTATCGAAAATAAATTTCAGTTCTTGACGCCACCATGTAGTATACTCTGTATATCAAATGTTTATGACGTGTTCATTAAATTTGCCAGTTTGAGAAGTGCATATTTCGCGACATTTCAGTTTTGCGATTTTACTTCAGCTACAAAATATTAGAGGACCATATGCTAGAAAACTTTTTTTTATAGGTTAATATGTTACTCTCGTGAAAACACGATTATTGTATTGTATTGTATTATATTGCACAGTAAACGAGATAATAAGAAACTTAGTTCTCATGATATTTATTTTTTTCGTTACTTTCAGTTTCAGCAATTTATAAAAATAGCGAGACTTGCGTTATTAAAGTGTAGGAAATATTTATATCATAAGGGAAAAACAAATGTTTTGTTATACGATTCACATCACAGGGTTTTACGAGTAGATGAAAAACGAGCCTTAATGATTTTTATTTTTTTTTAAAAATTTGCTATTGGAGAAAGTGGAGAACAAGGCTGGGATGCAAGAGAAGACGACATGTGAGTCTATAACAATGCTCTTTTTAAAAACAAAATACACCAATTAAATAAATTTCTTGATGTGAAATGTAAACCTTCTATACAAAATAATTTACAAAAATACAAAAGGTGCGAAAATATTAAGAAAATTAAAACAGTTTTGCCACAATTACCTCACTAAAAACCAGACAACGAGTCTAACGGGAAGCAAGTAGCACTCAAAGTTTTGAAGCTAAAACCATGCTAATTTTGTCAAGGAATACAGGAGTATGTGTTTTAACTTCATTATATACTTTAGAATGTCAACTGGTTAGTCTGGCTCACGATGACATCCAGATATATATCTGAACAGACATAAACTATATATGCCGCTGGTTTCGGCTTCATTATATCGTACCTAAGTTAGCTTTGAATCTAACATAAACTTAAAATATCTTTGACAAAAAGACCAGTACTTGCATTGACTGAACTTCCAACGTGAATAATAAATGTTTGGGCCATAGGTACAATATTTCGACTGGCCATGCATTACCTGTTTTCAGCAGGCTTAATAAGACAATTTTCGTTCAGATTTTAATATGCTTTGAAATTAAAAGCAATTGAAGATAGTATTACAAATAAAGATTAGATAGAAAAATATAAGATTAAAAGATTTTAAAAGTAATTAAATTGCTGTTCGATACGTCTGTTCATACCGAAAGGTTCATTGGGTTTAGCTTCTTGAGTGTACGTTATACAAGGTGTGCTTCACAAGCTTTCCTTACAGAATCACGTTCAGATTTGAGTAGTTCAAGCGAAATAAGCAGCATATCTTTGTGGGAATGATTACTACTGAGAAAATGTTCAGAAACTGCTGTATGAGTACAACTTCCATCAGGGTTTAGAATAGGTTTTCTATGTTCAGTTGAAACTACCTTTAAGGTCTGACTCCAACCCCCACCCCACACCCCTCGCTCCAACAACAATACATATAGTTTACTTCATAGGAGGTGCGGGGTACGGGATTTTATTCACACGATGTTTACAGTGCAAAATGCCGAATGAGCGAGGGACGAACTGAAAGGGTGTTTATTAATAAACTTTCTTCATTTTAGTCGCAAATGTATTCCAATCTTGAGCAAACTATGGTGTCTTCTTTGTTTTCTGCAAATGAGTAATAAATTTAATTATCTGTGTTGTACACGACATGAAAAATACGCCCCTCCCCCCTAAAAGCCCGTCTTAGGCGGTGGATTCGGAAATGTATCCTTAGTTGAAAAACTTTTTGGTTTCTACAGATGGGTTCAAAAATAATTCCTTGATACTAGTTAAAAATGACTTCTAAACGAACATTTTATTGTTGATAGAGGTTTGAAAAAAATGTCTGCAGTACTAGTGTCATGAACAAGATCAGTTTCAAGATGTTTTTTTAATATGGAAATCCTTGTAAACGTCCTAATCAATAAGGAATATTTTATTGTTTTATTGCAGTGTTTTAGCTGATCTACCAAACACTACAACTTGGGTTTTACCCTGTTTCATTAACTAATGCCACTACTTTACATACAAGAAAGAAGATTGGATGAGAATAGTCCAGAATAGAATAATATTCCAAGAGCTTTATGTATTTACAAGAAGACGTTCAGCAAAAGTTTGATGAAGGACCAACCATTAACACGCTTGTACTATCTGTACTAATGTCACCCATGGTGGTTCTAACAGTACGCAGTCTTCGGCTCAAAATACATGTGAGAAGGGAGGGGTTAGGATGCTTTTTTGTGATTTTTGATGACCCCCTGCAGCTTATTTTT
Source organism: Zoanthus gigantus (assembly GCA_025331005.2). Taxonomy (NCBI): domain Eukaryota; kingdom Metazoa; phylum Cnidaria; class Anthozoa; order Zoantharia; family Zoanthidae; genus Zoanthus; species Zoanthus gigantus. The sequence goes on along the minus strand of JAOBBB020016098.1, from coordinate 1,469 downwards.
ACCCAATTCCAATTATCAATTCTCGAATTTTACGATGAGTCCTGACTTTTGAAAAGATCACGTCCTAGACTCGTTTCTTCTTTTTTTAAAACGTTTGTGCCCGTCTCTTAGTATTGGATAGCGCTGGGAGACATGGTTTATCAATCTGCAACCCATCCTTTATAAGATTTCCAATTTGCCTCCCTTTAGTAAATATTAATCCCTGGTTTAATCATTTTTCAAAATATTTCATGCCCCCTTCCCGTTTATTTTCACCATCTTATTTATTCCGAACCTTTGAGTAATGAGGAGTAAGTAGAATTAGTCTCACTTTTGCGAAGCAAATGCGGTGCATGTATAAATTAAAATATATCAAACCTGTAAAAAAATAAACAAACATAGAACGTTTAAAATTTATCGCGGAGATATTTTTAAAAAGTGGCGAAGCATTCCATGAAATTTTTCAAAAGTTGAAAGTAATCGGAAATTTAGCAAATACCTTCTTTTAGAATTTATCAGCGTGTCGTGTGGGAAGTAAGTTGAATGTTTTAATAAAGCATTAGAAGAACTCAACCAGTATTTGATGTGTTTTCACACGTCGTCGTCCTTATAAAATTTTATAAAGTACGGATCCAAAATCGCCATTCTGAATTGATCATGTCAAAAAAGTCAGGAATCTGCATATTTTTGCTCCCAAGTGTTCGCCACCATAAAACAAACCAATTTTAAAGAGTGTAAATCCAGTATTCAGCAAAAGGTTGAATATCATTTTAAAAAATGAAATAGAAAAATTGACCAAAAATGTTTTAAACTGCTTCACAAGAAACCCAAAATTGAAACTTAATGTTTAAAAGTCAGAAAAATTTCCGGACGTGCGCCACAAAGCTCGCCAAATCACTTTCCTGTACACTCTGATAAGTGACAAGCTAAATGAAAATCATTTGATTCATATATTCAGTGGTTTGAATTTATTTAAGACTCTGCAACTTTCAAGTCAAGGGTTTCAACCAAGAAATAAAGGTTAGAAGTTATAACCCCACGGTCGTACCGGATAGTGACAGACAAACAGCGATCGCATGATTAATTTTGACCAATTGCGCGCGCGCATATTTTACAGTGAACAAAAATTGCTTATTAACAATTTTTAAGCCATCTCATATATTAAATCACAAAACACAACGTCTATTTTTGTTATTTTACGAGTATACATGCAAGCAACATTTAACACTTTGATTCTCGTAAAAGAACAAAACTCGAAATTTGTAAAGTAGGTTTTGTACAATTCGTGTTTTTTTCTCAAGATGGCTTCATTTTATTGTTGTTGAAATAGCAACTGATGGCAATGAAAACCAAATTAAAAATTTTATCAACATTTTTATCTTAGTCAGCAGATATTTAGGCATGGTTGATATAAAATATCATTGATTACTTTAGTCTTATGAATTTCAAATTAATTCCGAATCACCGCCTAGTCACGAAATAAGAAAAAT
>JAOBBB020016029.1:0-15818 GCA_025331005.2 Zoanthus gigantus | reverse complement strand
ACGATTTTTCAGGCAATCTCACGACTTTTTAGATAGCAACTCACTATTTCTACTACTCAAGGGTTGGCAGGTCTGAGTCAAGGGTTTTTACCTGCTTGAGAACTCTTGAGGGGGCTTACCAGTTGCTTGAAGAAACTGGTGGGAATGGATGGAAATTCTTTAGGAGTGATGTTATCAGCCTAGCTTTGACTAGTTGAAGGCCCTTGGCCTTGGGACTGAACAGCAAGTTTAGAATTCAAAATGGAAGGGATGGTGTCAGTAGATTCAGGCAGTAAGTTATAAAAATGCAGAAATAGTTCATCATATAGTCAAATTTAGCCATAGGTTTAAATCCTTTATTATGTCACTGTTGTAATCCACAATGCACAAATTCAACTACTGCATCATGACCACAATCAGCATTTCCAAAAAATCAAAGTTTATAAATTAAAGTAAATAGTGAAAGCAAAATACTTGTGGGATGTGGCTTAACTGAAAATTAACCATATAGATAGCATGTGTATATTTGTAGCTAAGTTAATGCCATTGAGATTGATAATAAGGGTACATTGGTAAAGGCTGCCATCCCATTAGTCTACAAAAATAATGGTGGGTGTGAATGTTAATAGTTGCCATGGACAGTGGTTTCAACCTTTTTGAAACTCATCAAATTTTGGGACCAAGTATAGGCGAATCTTTTGTGACATCATTTGTTTGCATTTGACTATGAACGGTGATCCACCTACCCAGCAAGACAAAATGTTCTGAATATTGGAAGAACAAGATAACACTAAGCTCTCCAGCGATTTTGAGTCAGATATCTCAAATAACACGTATTTGGCATGGCTTTGAAAACTCACAATTTTACAGTATTTATATGAGCTCATTAAGCATTTTGCCACCCAGCCTAGCAGCAAGTTTTGAAAATCTTAATAATTGATTAAAAGTTTACAAAGCAAACAAACAACACAACTAGCGAAACTATTTTTAAACAGTATTCCTTCATTCCCTACACAAAAATGATAACATTTTGGATGTTTACAGAAACTTTCAAAACTTGCTGGTAGGCTAGGTGCCAAAACACTTAATGAGCTCATATAAACTCTGCAAAATTTTGAGTTTTCAAAGCTGCACTAAATACACATTATTTGAGATATGGGACTCAAAATCCCTTGAGAGCTTAATGTTATCTTGTTCTTCCAATATTCAGTACACTCTGATTTGTAGCCCAACCAGGTGTTGAGACTCCTGAATTTCCATATGCTAATGAGCTAAAAATTTAAACAAAGATTAGCCTGTATGTAGATGCATCATTGTTTTGTATTAGTAGCTATATATCTCAAGTTGATACCATGGAAATTGACAGTACTTAGAGCACATTAACAGGATCAGGTTACCACAGAAGATAATTCCACTAGTTACCAATGTAGTCTTGGTGCCCATTTCAGTGGTTTAAAGTTAAAGTAGCTACATGAATATGTCGTGCACCAGGAGTATAACTAGAATTTTTTGTGTGCAGGGGCAAACACGTTGAAGGGGTTTCCCATATACAGAAAGGATTTCTAGTTGGACATTTTGTTTTCACCCCTACACAGAAGGTTACCTCTAGGAAACAAACCACACTGATGCATTTTGTTTTAAATTGTTATGATTTATTATGGCATAAACACCTTGTTTAGTTTTCCTGGTGGGGGCAACTGCCCTGTCCCTCTGCTATGTATGGTCCTGGTGCAGACGTACTAACTATACTTCTGATTATTAATTAAGCCTAATTCAATTAGCGTTTTTTTCTCACTATACTTATTGTTGGTGGGAACCTGAGCCTGTTATGTTAGCTATGCTCTGTGTTCCAAAACAGTTGTCCATTGCCGCTAACATTCAGGCTGACTATTGTTTATGAGAGACTTTTAAAGGGATAACATTTTTTACCAATGTGGCCGTAAATGACTGCATATTTTTTTGTCTCTTTATACATTGCATAATGATAAAAGCATATATATAAATGTTAAAAATTATCAAGTATTTTTATGAACCATTTGGAATTATTATTCAGTTATGTTTATTTGATGAATATCTTGATAATATATTACACACATTGGGGCTGAATGAAAAGGAACCAGCACATGAAATACAGTAGTGTTAATTCAAAGGTACAAGTGAATCAGTGACACTCTTGTCTTTACATGTACGGTATATACTTGTAATGAGATTGTAGGTTAGTACATCAGTGGTTTAAAGAATTTCTGCTATGAAGTGTTGGATGATCATTTTAACATAGTAGATGTTAAGGGTATGAAAAATTATCTGTAACATTACAATTAACTTCTATTTCAGCTAATCCTAAGTGTTGTTGGAACACCAACTAAAGGGTTTGTGGAGCGAATAGGAGCCGAAAGAGTGAAAGTTTATCTCAATCGATTGCCAAACAAGCAGTCTGTTCCATTAGAAAAACTCTACCCAAATGCCAGTCACAAAACTCTTGATTTACTTGGTAAGATGTTAGTACTTGATCCAAAAGAACGAGTATCAGTGGAAGATGCGTTAGGCCATTCGTTCTTGTCAAAGTATCATGATGTTGATGATGAACCAGCTTGTTTTCCAACGTTTGACTTTGATTTTGAACAAATCCCATTTTCAAAGGAGAAACTTAAAGAGGCTATTGCGCAGGAGATTAAGGAATTTCATATCAATAAATGGCCAGAGCTTGTGCTTCGTCCTAGGAATAGTATTGATATCTCTGAAACACATATCGCCACAGATAAGGGTGAGTCGTCGAAACACTTATTACTTAGTTTTTAGATAGTGCTGAAGTGTATCAGTGAGTAGGTGAAGTTTATGCTTTGATCAACTCTAGGTTGAAAAGTTTAATCATTGCTATAGGGAAATCACAAAGCTGTCGTTTCAAGCATTTCCCTTCATCACAGCAAAGACGAAGGGCTAATTTTCGAAATTTCTGCTTTATATTTCCCCTACAGCAATCAAAATGTTTAACCAAGTACCCCAGATGCAGTTGAGGGTTTTCACCTGCTCCAGAATTCTCACAAACTTTGCCAAGGTTTTTGGGCTATTGAGGCATGGAGAACATGTTTTATTTTTTAAAATTAATAATAACACACCAACCTATAGTATACTGGGGAGGGGATCGAGTTTACCAATTGCATGAAGAAACTGGTGGGTATGGATGAGAATTGATTAGGAGTAATGTTTCAAGCATTTACCTTCATCTTAACAAAGATGAGAGGCTAAAACTCAAAATTTCCGCTGCTTATGTAGACACAAGTTGAGGAAAACTCTTATTCGAGATTAATATTGTTGCATGGACAGACGAGGTTCCCTATAAATGTTACTTATAACAATAAACAAACATTTTCAGCCCTATTGCAGACTTGTCAAGATTCCGACCCCCAAGGTTTCTTTTTTCGGGGGAGGGGTCGAGTTCTGAATTCTATGTACAAACTCATTACGGCTATTCAAAACATGTGAAAACTTATAACAAAAAATTACAGAAGTTGAAAGAAAAAACATTTTAAATAACTTAGATTATAAAAACATTTCGAAACACATAAATAAAAACATTTCGAACAACGGAAAACAAAGTTGTCGGCAACAAAATCCATGAACATCGCTCCTACTACTACTAGGGCGGTTTTTCCTTTCAACAAGATGTCGGCAAAATACATGAATGGCTACTTACCGGTATCAATATACACTATTTAAATCGTAAACATTTAGAAATAATGGTCATTTTCTTTTGCGAGATTTGGTCGCTCCTAAAGGAGCGGTTTTATCGATGAAAGAATGGCTTACACCGATGAAGCGAATAACTTCAAACACTTTTGGACTATATCTCTATACCTATTTTGATACATAAACACGAAGATTGTTGTTAAATGATAATACGTAATAATTGTTGATTTAAATCAATTTTTAACCATGAAAACTGTCCGATTTCCATGATTGAGCTGCTGACAACTTGTGCTTTGTAGGTTCAACACAACTAACATTCCCACAAGTAGAATCACAACTAACAGAAACAGAAAAACAAAATCTAAAGAGAAAGCAAAGTGATAAAAAAGCCAACAAGAGCAAAAAATCTAAACAGCAAAAATGTGATAATGAGGACACGAAAGATAAGGATGGAGACTCTAATGGACTCAGTGAGGCAGACAGAATGTTACTTGAACGATGGAAGTCCATGCAGCAGGTAACTAAGCCTTTTATACATCCAATAAGGAAATACATGAAAGAGCTTCAGGAACTGAAAGAGGAAGCACTTGGTGTTGGACAGAATTGTGAGAAAAATGAAAAACCTCAGCTGCAGGGTTATTCTTCGATACAACAGTTTCAATTCACGCGCTTTGTCCCACAAGATAAGAATGGCAATGTGACTGGATTGAAGGCCATTAAGTTAACGTCAAATCAACCATTAGCAGCTGTAGCTACTGGTAACACCGTAACAAAAGAGTCAGGTACAGTAAGTCATGTTGTTGACTCTTTCAGCCTCTGGCAAACCACAAGCATCTCAATTCTTGTTTCACAACCTATACAAAATAATGCATTTGATAATTAGAAATAATGGTGGGAGCAATGTGTGGTGCAAAACTGATGGAGAAAAGAGAACAGGGGACCTAATGAAGATGTTGGGATTGAAGGAAACAGTGGTTCAGATGGTAAAGGCGAATGAAGTGAGATGGTACGGGCATGTGTTAAGGTGGGATGATTGGCATGTTTTGAGAAAAGATTTGGAGTTTGAAGTGAAGGGCAAGAGGAAGCGAGGACGACCAAAGATGAGGTGGAAGACGCAAGTGGAGAAAGAGCAAGAGTGTTGGTTTGGAGAAGGAGGATGCCTTGAATCGAGCGAGATGGAGAGTGGGAGCTGGAGAAATTGCTGTTAGAGTGGGGTAAATCCGGCCAACCCCGTTTACGGGGATAAGCCTGGATCAAAATCGGATGATGATGATGATGATGATGATGATGATGATGATGATGATGATGATGATGATGGTGATGATGATGATGATGATGGTGGTGATGATGATGATGATGATGGTGATGATGATGATGAAATAAGCAGTTGATCGTACTTGGTAATCTCTTTAGGCAAAATGTTTCCAAACTTTTTAAACGGAACAATATTGATGAAGTTAAGGAGGAGTTTGCAACAGGTTCAACAAGGTGTTTTGCACTGAAAGAGTTAATAGTGATTCGCGATTTTGTATATCAGTTTAGAGTATCTTGAACCCTGCTGTTGAACTGAGTCAGTGCTAATTATTTTGAACCAAAAACTGGTTTATTGTTGCCAGTGAAATATCAGTTTAAACCTTTTTGTTAGGAATAAACTCAGAAAAATGGGTCGGCTATTCGTATTTGAAAAGATGGAAGATTGATAAATGGTAAGTTGCATTAAGGGCGGGGGTCGTGGAATTGTTTTGAAAACTTAGTAAACTGAAGGGAACGGTTACTAGGAACCAGCGAGTTTGTATGTTATCTATTTTGAAAATTAGAGAAGGCAACTAAGATTGTTCAAAGCTAATATTGAGTATATCGGCAGCAACACTATTGCATACATAGTTTAAACCTTAGAAGACTTTGCAGAGTTGTTTTGGGCACGCCAAAATTAAAAAAAAAAACTTCCAAGAGAACCGTTTTTATGTTTTAGCTATTCCTAGATGTGATTATTGTTCTACTTTTTTTTCTTTATGTAGGAAACTTCCCAGCGACGTTGAAGGCACAATCCATCACGATGCCAAGATCAACAGCTGCTCCAGTTGTAATGGTTTTGACACCAATGGACAGTAAACAAGTATCCCTAAGCACAAATAAAGAGACATCACAAACTGTAACATCTACATTGACAACGAAAGCGAGTATTGTGTTGCCCATTCAACCTGTTCTTCTCAACAAATCAGAAGGGAAGATCACCCAGTCAGACGCACAACCAGCTGTTTCTAAGTTAATTCCGCTTACAAGAGAAAATAATGGAGTTTCAATTACTCCAGTGGTTACTGTAGCAGCAGTTAGTAATGGAGTACCGTTCACTTCAAATATGTTTGTTAAGTCTTCTTCGGTATCCAGATCATCAAGTACTGCTTTAGTAAGGGGAAAACCACTTGTTAATGTTCCTGAGACTGTAAAACATGGTACTGTCAAGACAAACACAGTGTCAAGTACTGCAACAAAAGCTAGTAATTCACTACTTCCCACTTCTAATAATTCGCATGTTCAGTCTTCTGTGACAACTACAACATCTGGTGTTTCTTTGTTAAGAGGACAAGAATTAATCAAAAGTCCTGGGACCGAAAATCGTGGCAGTGTGACAACAGACACAGCTTCAAATACTCCGATGTTATCAGCTGTAACAAATAGTAATGTAGTAGAACCCAGGTCTAATTTTTCTTGTGTTCAGGCATCTATGGCGACTGCAACATCTGTTGTTGCTTTGGTTCCTAGAAATGAACATCTTGGTAATGTGACCATGCCTCTCCAAACAGATAAAATACCTCAGACTCAAAGTCAAACTATAAACGCATCAGTATATCCTCGTAATGTGGCTTCCATTGCACCAGGAAGTGAGGGTCGTATTGTTTCTAGTGGAGATCTAGTAAAGGATTCCCTACAACCTTTACAGGCATCCAATAAGCTTTCTTCACATCAAATTCGTACTCATTTTTCTAACACTTCAACACAATCCTCTGTGCTCCACAAAGTCGTAGCACAGCCGTGTCTAAATCGAGAAGCGTTTACACCAACAATTAAAGAGACTCAAGAAAATGCAATACTTACATCACAGCAACAACTCAACTTGCCATTGCAGCTTGATTTCTTGGATAGGTTGCCTAATCCAACCGTAATTCCAAACACAACTAACGTCAACACAACGGCTCCTGCAACAAAGAACAACACGACACAAGAGCAACAATCGGTAGATACAACAATTTGCTATGCCGCATCATCATCTTCTATAGGCTCCACAACACTGTCAGAACCATATGTTTCGTCAAGCATTTTTTCATCTTCAATATCCACATCTAGATTTGAAACAAACTGCAACTCGGTCGCTTCAAGCGCCAGTGACGATCAAAGTAGAGTTCTCAACAATCATTCACAAAGCCAATTAACTTTACAACCTGTGAACACCTTATCACAGAATAATATTACTACATTTCCTTCTTCCGTTAATTCATCTAACGATATTATTCTCAATTCCTCCAAAAACATTCAGACACACATCTCGGACTTTTCAATTTTAAGAAGTGATGGACCTTCAGATATCAGTATGGACTTTGCATCGAATTTGGCTTCAAGTGGAGTTCCGGTAGTCCAAAGTACAGCCGATACTTCCAATGCACAATCAGTTGCTATTACATGTGCGACAACATGTAGCCCATTGTCTCCAATTATGAGTGCTAACACTTTAAACAGTTTGTTAAACTTTCATCTACCGTCTTCCAATCCCTCTGAGTTTTCAGCTGATGTTAATTGTGGATTACAGCTAATACCTCAAACTATTACAGAATCGTCTTTGAAGGAGCTTCCGGAAGCAGATGTCAGGACCAGTAATTCCATTAGTAATCAGAACGAAATAGTAGTGACAACTAACATGTTTTCCTCCCGACCCAAAGCTGCAGGTAGTGGATACGGACTTGGAAATGACTTTGAGGAGTTGTTCGCCCAAATGTTTGCTAACCAAGGAAATTTACTGTAAGTATCTAGAAAAAAGTTGTAACAGTTGTTTTTTATTGCTTTTACACCTTTTTCAATGTGAGGTTCGGTATAGGAGTTTGAAAAGTTGTTTTCCTATACTTGTGTTTTACAACTAAAACAGCCTGCTGTCAGTACCGTGAGTACTGATTAAAAGTATCCATTGTACAATATAATAAGAATACGGAACCAGTAAGGACAATAAGAAACCAAGCTTTGGAGCTTATGTCGAAGAGACCTCTTGATAAGAAGCACACTGCCTTGAGTTAAGATAAGATAAACAGTTCAGGTTTAAACATTTCTATCGGTAAGGTTACTAAAAGATAGATTTAGTTTTGTGCACTGATGAATTTTTACTAATAATTTAAGGAAACCTTTAGTCTATTGTAAATAAAAATCATAAAATAGTTTGTTATTTTCAGAAACATTGAACTAATACTCCAATTTTCTAATAGAAATTTTTATTCTCCCCAGTCCTTTCTGGGGCAAAAATTGCAAATCTGGTGAATTAATTAGACCGGACAACACTATTTTGCCCCCAGAGGCCTGAAACTGGCAAAACTTGCGTTAGAAAATTGGGTTATTAGTTAATTTTTTTTCCTTTTTGTTTTTAAAAAAAAGTAGGCTTAATGAATATATTTTAAAACTTTTTGGGTGTTTTTATTTTCAGATTTAGTCCCACTAAAGACCCTAACTCGGTTCTTCCCAGTAGCCCCTCATTATCGGCTTCTCTGCTTGCTGATTGGTTGGATGGCCAGGACATTCTTCCAGGAGAGATGACGGAGCTGCAAAATGAACTCGAGTCGGCATCCAACTCGGCATTGTTTCCTGGCGAGATTCAGAAATCGTGAGACAATAATGAAACTTTTTTTAGGTACTCGAGAACGAATTATAATAAAAGAAATCTAAAACATTTTACTATATTTGCTTTTTTCTAATATGTGTTAAGGGCGGTTCTACAAGTAGTTAAATTTTATACCGTAGTGAATTGAGAACATTTTTTTAAAAAACTGACGTTTCGGACTGTAGTCCTTCGTCGGAGTGAACATTCGGTCGGATATTCACTCCGACGAAGAACTACAGTTCAAAACGTCAGTTTTTTTTTAAAAAAATTCTCAATTCATTATCGTGTAAAATTTATCTACTTGTAAAACTGTTTCTATAGAAACACCGACGCAGCATTCCATTTATGACATTTGTGTTAAGAGCGCTCTAACTTATATTAGTAGAATGTTGTCACAATTTATCGCAAAAACTGCAGTCTGACTTACTACCGTACTCGCTATCTGTCATGTAAAAGATAGTGTCAGCGGGATGTAAATAATGCATTATTGCGTTCCTTTCCCGCTTTTCAGACGTTTCTTTTCGAACGCTTTATAGATGAACTACAGCTGAGAAAGTCGGCCAAAGATCCAAAGGGGTCAAAATACTGTTACTGGATAGTTTGTTGGCTTTAGCTTAGGACAATTGTGACAAGGACAACTGAGAAAAAAATCGTTTGTATTTCAAAATATTTGTATTTAGTGTCCCAAAAGCGCAATCTGATGCCCTTTGAGTAATAAAATATTGCTTTAAGTTCGTACTTTATACACTCAACTTGAGGTATGTTAATTTTATTTTCTGTGCCGGAAAGTGTTAATATTAACTTCCAAAATAGCGCCTAACAATGAAAATTGATATATTTTTATATTCCTACTTATTTGTTTCATGAACGCTTCTAGCATTTTCATTTTGTACAATTATTCATCCATGAAGTGGCTCACAGCTAATTTGCAAAAAATTTCTCTCCGACAGCCTTTGCACAAATACTACTTTCTGGCAACAAAATGAACTTGAAATCGCTCATAATGCACTCGCTTCGCTTTGTGCATTTTTCAAATTTCTCGTTCATTGTGTTGCCAGCGCGTGGGTGTATTTGTAAACAAACCACTCACATCCAGTCATCAACCTTAAATAACCTCATGGTCATGCCCGTTGACAGATAAACCAAAATCACGTGATTGATTTTGACCAATCGCGAAAACAGATTTTTTACGGTGAATGAAGGGTGCTTGTTGCTGCCGCAGCGAATCAAGCCTGAGCGAGCGTAGCTAGGCAGCAATCCTAATTCAGTCAATGAATAAACAGCTAGCAACAATTGAGACTTGATTCGACTACAATTCTTAGAGAATGTCAAAAAGACAAAATATTTTTTTGTTCTAGCTGTCCCACAATGCAAAGATCTTCCAGCCACAATCCTTTGCGCGTCATTAATGCCAAGTCAATTGAAACCCCCACCTCCCCCCCTTTCGGGCCAGGGCTGGGGATAGTGGGGGAATGGACGCTCTTTTGAACGAAATTGTTGCCCAAAGGGGTGGGGTTATTGACAACTATTGAACCACCACCTCGACATACGGTAGATACAATGACATTTATTTGTCTTTCTTCACTGTTATTTCTGCAATATTTGAAAATTGGAATAAATACAATTTAACTACCATACAGTAACTATTTGAACATCTGGTCAGATCAGTTACCTGAGCGAACATTTTAAGTTAGATAATTGACAGGTTTTTAATTGGTGAGGTGTTCAATAAAGTTTGGTTATGACGTCGTGTTACTCTGGCTGGGAGTCCACCCTGTATACCCATGTTGCCATATACCCGTTTGTTGCAAAATGCATGGTACTTCAGTAATATGCTCCCATAGACACAACATCCAACAACAGAGAAAGGTAACGTTCATATTTTGATCAAGTAAATGGAAAGACAAACATGGAAGGCACACACTCTTGACCTTGTCTTCCTGTTAGAGCGTTAAATTACACTTAAATTTCATCAGACATACAGGTTTATTTGTGATTTTCTTTTTCAAACCATTGTATTTGAAAGATTGGAACAAATAAGTTTGGGTCTCGGACAATACTAAAGAAGAATTGTAAAGAAGAAGATTCCTACAAAAGAATTCTAAAGAAGACTTCTAAAGAGGAAGAATTCTGTAAGAAAACTATAAGAAATTTCACTTAAATTCTCTTTGCCCATCCTTTCCGGAAATAGAGCTTATGACTTGAATAACGGCAGCTTGAAACATTCCCTAAAATTTTAATTTAATTTTAAAAACAGTTTTGGATTGATTTTCGTGACACGTTTTTATTACTGTCACAATTACACAAGAAGTTTTTCGGTTCTGCGAAACTCGCGTAACCAATAAAAAAGAGCTTTGTTAATAATTTAATTTCCTCATCCAGTTTTGAAAACTATAATATATGAACAGTCTGCATTTGTGGATTCGGGCTTTCCACAGGGAAAAATAATATGTTATTGAAAACAGTCCTTACGGTCATGATATTAATAGAAAATTACGAATTCACGACTACTATCAGACATCATTGCTGTGAGCGGCCTCAAGGACTTTTGGGTTGGCGCAATGTACTAGAGAAGAGATGAAGTCTGTCTGTACCTCAACCTCGTTTTCATGTTGACACTGTTAGAAAAGTTTACCGTCTGTCAGTATTGAATGTATATTTTTATTCAATTGAAGAACTATTTATCGCAACAGAAAATTTTACTGGACTCAATGGCGAGAATCGAGTTCGTAGCCGTAAGCAAGATCAAAATTAAGTTGAGACCGTTAGAAAAGTTTACAGTGTGTGGTTATCACAAAAACCGTTTGCAAACTACCAATAAAAACGGAAACAACTGTACCAGCGTTCACATCATTTAGAACATCTATTATGTAACTTGACTCACAGGCAGCCCAAGCTAAATTTGTGTGATGTTTGAAATTATTATGACGGTTAATAAGACTTTGTTTGGGAAAACAATAATTTAAAAAAAAATCGAAAAATTGTTTTACAAATGACAGAAATAAAGTTTTCTTACCTCGAATATGTTTTTTTTTTATTTGTTGTCAGTGCAATTATAGCATCTGGAGACATTTAACAAAGGTTATCGGCTCGGGGTTCCTTCCCAGTATAAAGTATGTACTATACTTCCTTTATACTGGGAAGGAACTCCGACCCGAAAACCTCCAGATGCTATAAATGCACTGACAACAACTAAAAAAACACACATTCGAAGTAAGAAAATTTTAATTCTGTCATTTGTAAAACAATTTTTCAATTTTTTTGAAAAAAATATTTTTCCATACAGAATCTTATTTAACCGTCATAATCATTTCAAACATTACACAAATGTAGCTTGGGCTGCCTGTGCTTAACTGTGTTCGTTTTAAATTATCTTACACCAAGTACTATCAGCTTTTGTTCAAAGTTCAATTTAAAAACGTAAACATGGCGGCTGTTTGTATGTATCGTTGTTGTATAAGAGCAAGAAAATTTATTTCCAGTTGTCAAAGATGTCTGAAATCAACTACATATATTTACCGTAATGGAAATCAAAGGCACGCACGTTTCGTGTCGTATCTGGCTGCTCTTCCTGAGTCGTACCAGATGTTGCGCGATACTTGTCGCGATTTTGCAGAAAAAGAATTAAAACCGATCGCAGGTAAACTCGACAAAGAAAGTAAATATCCACATGAACAGGTACTGCATAAAATAAAATTTCTTAATACTGATTCTCTCGTTGTTTTAGATGTAGAGAAAAGCAATGGATTATTTTACTCATTAGTTACAGATTATTTAATTTATGAATGAAGTTACTGTAGGACTCCAATTAGTCCTTTGTTTCAAAGGCTTGATATATTTTAAAAACATTTTAAGTAGAAACTAGTAAAACTTCAGTTATCAGAATTAGCTTATAAGCACAACACTAACCAATTAACTGAACTTTTTTCAAACTATTTCCGTGATAATAGCGCAATTCATAACTATAAAACACGTTCAAAAACAAACAAAAATCTTTTCCTTACATGCGTTCGGTTAACCTCGATTATGGCCAGTTTGGGGTAAAATATACGCTGCAGTTAATAAGACCTTGAGTGAAACTCCAAACGAAATAAGAGCCAGCATGTCTATTAAAGCGTTTAGGAAAAAATACAAAGACTCCCTTCCAAGCCAATACTGAATAGCTAACATTTGCCTTCTTTCTTTTGTACAAGACTTGACTAAGCCAAATAGTATTTAATAGTATTTACTATAATAAGATTTCAGTTACATAAACTTACATAACTGAAATCTTGTCATGTAGACTACAATAACTAACTGTAACAGCAAACTATAATATCTGATTCTGCTTTACGTTACTAGCTAGACTTTAGAATACCCCGACACTGTCTTTAATGAAATGGTGATTTATTCTGCGCATTCGTCGTTCGCTAAAAACAAATGTGCAGAATTATATTAACGACAGTATCGGGGTATTCTAAAGTTGCTCCCGTTACTACTTTACATTACAACCTTTTGACTTAATGTAAATAAATAAGGGTGCCGGATTACTAGTCTAACCCCCTAGTGTTGTAAATCCTGTACCCTCCACCTGTCTTTGATTTTCTTATATTTGTTTTTCTTATGTAATTTTGAATATCTGGTAAATAAAAACCGTTGAACTGTTGGTTGGATCGTTTGTGCCCACAACTGATATTCTGACCAGGAATTTAGAGCTGTATTTGTTTCCAGTTCCTTGGGTGGAAGGGGTACACGTCAGTGAAATATTGCTATTTGGATCCTTAGAACCTCAACCTGTAAACTTCAGTAATAGGTTTAAAGTTTCACAAGCAAATGATACCCTATTAAAACCAAAGCTTTTTGTTTTCTAGTGAAATCAGAAACTGTATAGAATGTTTTTCAAACTGGTTAAGTTGGTATGAGGCTTACCGTAACTGCAGAATACACTGCCACATGTATTTTGCAAAGCCATTTGTGCAGTATGTGATAAATATAAATAAAACAAATAAATATTTAAAAAAGAGATTGATGGAGTTTAATTTTGGGAATGGTAACTAAAAGCGCAATGCTTGTGGGATGTGGCTATAAAGATGAACTCAAGTATAGATAGCACAAACGTGCTAGTAGCTAACTTGAAGCCACTATTTGGCACTATGGCCATGTTGGTAACCTCTTTAAACTACCATAAAAATTAGTGAGCCTGACTGCTAGCAGCCATGGACAGTTATTTTGGCCAAAAAGACTTTAAAATCTCCCTTTCCATACCTTCCTATGGGGCATAGTTGTTTTAGTTTTTACCAAAATAATTGAATAAAAATGCACTTTATGTTCAAAGAAACAATACAATGTAAACCTTTTTTCTATTTTTAGCACACACACTTCCTGTCATTTTGACTTCTGCCTCAAAATCAACTAACAGTCTTGGATATCAGGAGTTACGAGAGCCAATCAGAGCTTGCAAAAATGGATGTTGGTTGCTTTGGTAAAATACTAATTTTGGTTATTAATTTCACTATAAGGTAAAGAAACTAGGAGAGCTTGGATTACTGGCAGTAGATGTCCCAGAATCCCTTGGTGGTGCAGGACTGGATTATCTTGCTTATGCCATTGCCATGGAAGAGATAAGCCGAGGTTGTGCTTCAACTGGTGTTATAATGAGTGTTAATAATGTAAGTGGAAACCAGTATATAATCAGGGGTGGCAGAAATGGGGGACCAGGAGGTACTGCCTTCTCTCCCCACCTCCCCCCCCCACTAATTTTTTGAAGTGGTCGTTTTCTACTGCATATACTACTGTAGATAGACACTTTCATATAATATCTAGAGTAAACCCAATTAGAAGTGCCCTCTCTCTGGGATTTTCATCTTTCACCGCCCTGTTAATAACATGCATGGACAAAGAAATTTCACAAATATTTAGTGGTATTGTTCTCTTTACTAAGGGGCATTTATAGCATAGGTCCTGGTACCAAGAGATTGCACTAGGCCTGGATCCTAGATCCCAGGCCTGTGTCTAACCTTGGTTTTTGGTTTATGATCGTAGTTGGTTCTGTTACGTTGAATTTCAAGAGTTTAAAGTTTTGCTATTTCGTAATCATTAAACAGTGAATGGTTTATATAATAATCCAAGGGGAATTAAATGGTCGAATTATTAGTTGTCAGTCTTGTCTCACTGAACTCTATACCAGTGAATTAAAAGAGTCACCGTCTGACTTTAGATTTTAGTTTTTCATTCTGACTTACATCATCATTCATCTTGTTCATGACATTGGGCACATAGAGCCACAACATCTGCTGTCCAGATGGCTCTGTCTTCAGTTTGACTTTGTACTCCGCCTGTAGCCAGGATCTCCACCTCATCTCCTCTCTTTCTTTGGTTACAGTTCTCTGCTACGTTTCTTTAGTCTAGGTCATCCTCTGAAGTGCTTGCCTTCAGGGGTCCAGGTGAGAGTTATTTTTGGGTTGGAATCTGTATCCATGAATAGAATATACATGTTCTATCCATGTCCATCTCCTTTTCTTGATCTCTTTTTTTTCTTTTTTAGTCACAGACCCATTTATTTAGTGCTCCTACTATTAATATTTAGTAATAATAGAGACCTTTAGATCAGATTACAAGTATGAGTACAAGATTTCAAGCGTGCACACTTTTTCCTGCAAACTTGTCGAAAGGACGACTTTTGCATGAAATGTAGTCGTCTCGACAATGACTTTGCTTAAAAAAGTGTGCACGCACTTGAAATCTGGTACTTGGACTGTCTCGTACTCAGATCTAAAAGTCTCTAATACAGGAGTAAAACTGCTGCTTTTTTTCAATATTTTATTTTGCTTTTTTATCAAACAAAACTTAGGTTATTAATTGTATTCAAGACGGCATTTTATTAATAATTTATGAATAAAGAACAAATTTTGCAATGAAAAGATTGCCTTTGGGATTGTTTTTGTTTTATGATTAAAGAAACTTTAGTTTACAAATCAAATGAATGCTACACAAATAAACCCATGGGATACACTCCTCTTCACAGTTACTGTATTACATCTTATTGAGCTGCATGACAGTGAAGTCAGTCCTCATCAGAGAAAACATTCCTCCTGGTGACTAGTTAGAGTACATGTCTGAGTTTTTTTATAGTTTACTACACTGAAAACTGTAAAATTGTTAAAAATGGACGAGAAAGGGCTAGATAGAAATCCTCACAACCGTGCTGTAATTTCAATAACGAACACTCTTTACGTAATTTTTAAATTCACTTGAACAGGTTTCTCTCCGAGTGTATTTTGCAGTTTTTGTTTACGTAGATCAATTTTGCAATTTA
>JAOBBB020015951.1:0-15822 GCA_025331005.2 Zoanthus gigantus | reverse complement strand
GATCTCAAATATATACAAAGATAATAATGCTGTTCTTAATAATGTTGATATCGTGCATATGTACCCATACCTTCAACGGTAATCAAATCTGTATATAATTGTATTGTAGAATAATTGTATCTTGGTGGTGATTATTATTAAATAAAGTACGTATATACAATAGGGTGCTCCGCGGAAAATCGTTGTTGCAAGTTTATTCGTGTAGCAAGGCCTTAATGCCATACAGTACTCTAAAACAAATAAATCAATACGCTACCGCAATATCGATAAATACTATTTAAACAATTTATCAAAAACAAATAGGAATTTGATCGGTTCGTATACTCGCTGCTCGCTGTATATTAACTCCGTTGCGACCAAATGTGGAAAATATCCGAAAAACCCAAAACCACTGTGTTTTCAAAAACCTTCTCGCTGTGACAACGTTCAAAGCACTTGCACAAAACACGATATATGTGGAGCTTTCCTGCTCTGAAGTACAAAACTGCTCGAGGATTTCAAAGAGCAATAAAAGTGCAACGAATTATGGAATGGAACTACTTTATGTTGAGCAAAAAGATAAGAATTCAAGAAATAGCCTCCACACGGTAAAATGAAGCTTGATGCAATTGCGGAAGAAACTTAATTCCTTTAAAAAATCAGTTTTAACTTATATATTCAGCGGATTATTTTTAATAAAACAATTTCTTGCCCAGTTAGCTATTTTCACCTGATATCAAAACAGACGTAATATTTTGTAAATATTTATAGATTTGAACTTTTATCTTACCACAAAATCCTTCACGACGCCATGTGATACTAATTCCAAATCGATTGCAGGCGCGAACGTACGCTGCGACCGCTGTACAGAAGCATGCGCAGTCGCCACCATATT
Organism: Zoanthus gigantus; assembly: GCA_025331005.2. Taxonomy (NCBI): domain Eukaryota; kingdom Metazoa; phylum Cnidaria; class Anthozoa; order Zoantharia; family Zoanthidae; genus Zoanthus; species Zoanthus gigantus. The sequence continues at coordinate 14,948 of JAOBBB020015951.1, read as the reverse complement.
TACATAAGCAGGTCTCATACTGGCATGCTTTGATGTATGGTTCTGGGTCAACAGTCTCATGGCAAACAGTGAAATTCTTGTTCAATTTTATCTCTTGACAACCTGTAGTGAACAGATTTTTCGAAAATGTTAAAATCGTTAAAACTAAGCTAAATGCTTTGCGAGCCAAGTGGCCAATGGAGCCGGGTCTTATCTCTGGTTTCTGTAGTGTTAAGCAGATGAGACTTAATGGAGCCGAAACCAATTGTAGAATTGCACACAATTGAGGTATCCTGCTGATGAAAATTGACTGTTTTGCTATATTTTTCAGCAGCATTCTACAATCTTTGCCAAAAATATTCGAACCGATCGAGCAAAAGCAAATTTTCTGGTTATCTACTCAATGTTGTTAAAGATATACAACCTCCAAAGAATAGGCAAAAACATTCGAAGGGTAATTCATTTTTACTATCAACAACATTGAGAGGGGGAGGGGGGATATTTTTTGGTAATAACTGGTTCTAGTTTTAGCCCTTCAAAACCGGGCTATCGGTTCAAGGTCTTTGGCAAAGACTGTAGTTATGTCTGTTCAGACATCTATTTGAGTCCCCCTGGAAGGGACACTAATCCATCACAGGTAGCTACCAAGTCTGAGCCGATTAAATTTATTCCTAGGTTAAAGTGTCTATATGGCCTTCTTTGTGTTTTTTCGGTTTTGGTATTTTTGGAATGCTTAGAAGAGTATTCTAAAAAAAAAAATTCAATTCCGTCACATTTTCGCCACAAAATTGAGTTTTAAAGTTCCCGCTCGGCCACGCCCAACAAAGATGACAGGGAGATGCTAAGCCTGGATCCAGATTAGGCCATGACGTCACTTCAGGGATTGTCGATTCTTCATTTCAGTGTTTCATTGTTTCTCCATACAAAATCAATTCTTTTTTTGGCGTAAATAATTCAAAAAATGATCGTGTTTGTATGAAAATACAATGAAACATTGAAATAAACTGGTGGGGAGACTAGACGATTCCTGAACCCTAACCCTAAACCTCGGGTTTTCACGGATCTATACTCGAATTCTCCCAAACGTTGCTTCGGTTTTCACCAGGCTATAAAGGTATGGACAAAATGTTTTATCTTTTAATATATCAAAGCATATATGTTGATTGAGGACGGTTAAAATCATTACACTGAAACGGTCTAAATTTTTAGAAAGTCATTCAAGTAAAACTGGAAGTAAAATATTGTTGCTAACTAGCAGTTTAAGGTTTTAAAAACTGTTGTACAATCCTTGGGATTGCGGCTTTCAGCTTTACAAGATATTCCAATTAAGCACGAGCAAAACTAAAAAAAACATATTTATAAAAGGGTAAGTCAAAAGAAAAAAAGTGTTAACTCTAACCCTTTTCTGCCCACGGCTTTCTATCCGCATTTGCCTCACAGGGTGAAACAGAGCTTGCGTCCACACATAAACTATCGGCTTTCCATCCATTGGCGAATTCAGTTACAGATGTGGCCATTGAGCCACTGGGAATCTTCAAATCATCTGTTGTGACACCATTGAAGTTACCACAAAGACCTGACATACTTGTTGCACCCCTCAACTGGGCATTGGCGGTAATGTAAACTCGACTACCGTGGTCGAACCTCACCTACGAGTTGTATTTCAGTGATAAATCCATGTTAGTATAGGCGGAATATTTGTTTACATTTTCCCCTTCATTAGCAAATGTGCGCCAGTTTCTAATGAGGTTATAAAAACTAAAGCACTGTATATTGTGAGTGTTTCGTAAAATCAACTTCTTCTAAAAATACGAAAGCAATAAGCTAAGCAATGGTCCTGTGATCTAATGGAGATTTTACAGAGAATGTATGGCTAAATAACGGTTTTTCCCCCAGCTGTTTTGAGTATTTTGGAACCGCGATATCTTTTTAGAAACTTCTTCCATACAGTCAAAAATTTAATCTGTTTGTTAGCTCGACAAGCTTTCTCAAGTTTTGGACTAAAACCGTACTCTTCTTTGTTCGTTCGCTATCTAAAGTTGTATGTTAATGAAGCAGATTGTAAACAATGACGTCAGCGAAGATTCGCCTATATGTAATAGCATTTGCTGTAGTGATATTTCGCATATATATCACGAACGATTTTTTCAAAATTGTAAAACAAATTGTGGGACAATTTTAAATATCACGAATGGTATTTATGCCAAATATCACATACAAAACATGCTATTGCTTGTTTATAGTATAGTTCACGGTAAAAAAGCTACAAACAGATCATTTTTAAACAAAACAAAATAACTTTCAAAAATGTCGTTAACCGCAGCAGATAGTGTGATGCCACAATAACACAGTTTACAAATATTTTTTTTTTTATTTCATCAAGTGGAATTGATTAATTTGGCAACTATGAATATCGAAAAATCCTTATTTATGAAGCTAATCATTCTTTTAAACTTGAAACTTGATGAAAACTGACAGCTTGTGAAATTAAGCAGTTAATCATCGTTGACTTCCAGGTTTTTCATGACGACAGTGCTGTGAATTTCCAGCCAAAATTCAAGTTGAATGAAAACAACGAAGCGAGGGATGGCAAGAAATAAGTTTTTTATTTAAACAAACATATACAAATAAGGTTTCATCTTCACAGACGTCTTTCAACTAATGGAAAGCCATTCAAAGTTGAATGAAATTTTTGATATGGGACGAAAGGGCTGCAGAAACCGGCTGCATAAAAAGTTCAGAAGTCGTTTGAATGAAACGTATGACAAGTGTCATTCAACTTTAAGATAATTCGAAGCAAGTTTCGTAGCTGTAACTGGCAGAAACCGCATTAAAAGCTTTTTGACTAAAATCGATATTCTTTATTCGTGTTTCTGTTCTCAGAATTATCAGATATAAAGCTTTCAATTTCTTCAGCCCAGAGGCAAGCAAATGTTTCCGCCATTTATCTCGGAAGAAAGCAGTGTAACACATAGGGATTTCGACATACCACTCTCTCAAGCACATGAAATACCACTACTAACGATAAATACCACTCCCCAAAGCCAATCAAATTGTAAGATTTATCGAACTATACTATAAGCACTTTTATAGGCAAGAACGTACGTATCTATAATTTACCTAACTGTACACAGAGAATATTACACAGTGGTGCGAACATATGAATCTTATTTTCCAGTGGCGAAAACAATATATCTTCAAGCAAATGTTTGATGTTCCTTTATAGACAAACTGAGGCAAACTAAAATAAAAACATAACTTTCATTTTCATTTCATTTCAAGGTAGACATAAGAATATTCTAGAGAAACGTAGCAGTGTTCCTAACAAGAATGAGCATAAAGTTGCACTAAAACTAAATAAAACTACAGAAAAATGTTCTTGATTTAAAATGAAAACGAATCAAAAAAGTTTTTTTTCTAATTGATAGACTTTGAAATCTCAACAAAAAGCCGAGGAGCCGCCATTTTTTCGCAAAAACAAGAAACTGGCGGGAATATTTTTAGGACGCGCGCGTACATCCTGGACATTTTGTTCATCACTTTTTCATATCTTCACTCGTGAAAATATGGAAAATAAGGGTGTTTTACTTTCAAGAAAAACATCATTATTCATATAATAAAAACCAATGTTATTATTTCACTTCATGTTATTATTTCACTTCATGTCAATTAAACTTGATCTACCCAAATTCATTTTAATTATCATTTCATCAGTTCATATACATGTTTGTTCCTTTATGTCTTACTTCACCCAACTTCATTTCAAATTTCACTTCTATTCTATCCCTGTATAAGTTACTTCTCCCAACTTCAAATCAAATACCCCTTCAAGTTTATTCCATTAAGTCTTTGTTCCACAAAACGTACTAACTTCATTCAACGCAAATGAAAACTTATTGTTAATGTTTGTATCGTTCTGATTCATCTACACAAAACAAAGAAACAACTTACTTCACTTCAACCTGTTAAACCCAAATATGTTTTATACCATGTTCTCACATCACAGGAAGAACTTTTAACTTTAAAAAGTTTCCGGAATAACTTTATTTAGTATTCAGGAAGCTTTTGCTAACACAATGAGAATTTGAGGCGCCTAAAGTTAGTTAGCAAAAGTGAAATCTGTTACGAGCCCACAAGTGGCCCATGAAGTCGTAGCATACAGTAGGCGAATGAGAGTTTTTGAGATAAATAAATGCAACTCAGATCAAAATAACAAGATTCTCGCTTAACACACTGAAATTTCAAATAACAAACTGAACAAATGATCGGGAGAGCGCGTTGTGGTACCTCTTGAAATCCGGCAATTGATAAAGACTCTGAGATAGAGTCGAAAGTTTGTGGACTTTCTAAATTTTGAACTTGAACAGATAATTTTGCTTTTATTATCTCATAAATAAGGAGATCCGGTATCTTAGCTGTTTACAAAAAAGTATTTTTTTAAGGTTTTAAGACATAAAAAATCTAAAGAAGGGTCGGTTCCACGCCGTCATAATGCTAATTGGAAAGTAATATAATGTAAAGAAAGATCTTCATCCTGCTTACTGATCACCACAGAAACACATAAAACAACACATACATAGAGAATATACCTCATATTTGATCAGTTTCGGATCTGAGGGGTCCTTGACTCTCACAATGAGGAACAAACCAACGCTCATAATCTCAATGTTGTCCAGGGGAGGGTCGCAAAATGGCGGATATTCTCCCGGTTTGTATTTCTTTTCAGCACCATTTTTGGGCTTGATTTTAAAATCTTTCTGAAGCATTACAATATCCGTTCCAGTAGATTTTAGGCTTATTGTTACCTGTAAAGGAATGACAAACAAGTTAAGTGTCTGCATTTCTCTTATTTTAGTTAAAAAAGGACAATCAAAGTTTTTTTGTGTACAAGAAAAATGTATTGTGAATTTGATCAAAGCCCAAGTCAAAAAGAAATTAAAACTTCTTTTATATCCAAATACTCATTATCATAACACTTTGTCATTATCTGATTCTCATACTAATCATCTTTACAAAGTGGATTGGTTTTGTTATTATTATTATTATGGCAGTAGATTACGCATGAATGCCTTAGGTTACTACAGTGTTGGGCGTTAAACTACGTGGCCAATCACTGGAAATCTCTTTAAAAAATCTTATTATTATTACTATTATTATTATTATCATTATTATTATTATTATTATTATTATTATTATTATTATTATTGTCTATATTTTACACCACTAATTGTATCGGTGGTCACGTATCCCTAGCCTAGGTCATCAAGCTATTTCCTTTACTTATGTTCGTTTTGGGGATCTGAACCTGTTTGCTAGTTATGCCATGATGACGCCTAAAAAGGCCGAAACAGCTGTCCATGGCGGCTAGCAATCAGGCTCACAATTATTTATGGTAGTTTAAATGGGTTAAGCCCGCTACCAACGTGGCCATGGTGCCCAATATAGTTGCTTCAAGTTAGCTGCTAGCAGGTTTTTGCTATCTATACTTGAGTTCACCTTTATAGCTACATCCCACAAGCATTGCGCTTTTACCACTGCTTATTTCTTATAGCTTTAGGTCCCTAGGGTAGTTTTTAAGATCTTTCTGGAGTAAGTTCAAGATCCCAGGTGTTCCTATCTTTGTAATGCACATAATCAAGTTCTTGGTCACTGCCCCAAGTGCCCCAATTACAATTGGAACAACAGAAGAAACGCTTTTACATTTCCACATCTTTTGTATTTCAAATCTTTAAAAATCTTGATAGTGGTCAATCTTCTCTCATTCTTTTTCTACAATTCGGGTATCAAAAGGACATGCCACATCGATGATTTGGCACATTCTGCTCGCCTTTTCCAGTACGACTATATGGGGCCTGTTATGTTCTAAATGATGGTGTGTTTGAATTTTGAAACCCCATAGTAACTTCACTTGATCACTTTTCATCACTGATTCTGGAGAATGATCGTGCCAGGTGTCGTAGCACTGCAGATCGTAATTATGGCAGAATTTCTAATGAGCAACTTTAGCAACCTGATCGTGCCTCCAGCTCTTCTTCTTCTCCTCCTCCTCCTCCTCCTCCTCCTCCTCCTCCTCCTTCTTCTACTACTTCTTCTTCTTCTACTTCTTCTTCTTCTTTTTTTTCTACTTCTTCTTCTTCTTCTTCTTCTTCTTCTACTTCTTTTTCTTCTACTTCTTCTTCTTCTTCTTCTTCTTCTTCTTCTTCTTCTTCTACTTCTTCTTCTTCTTCTACTTCTTCTTCTTCTACTTCTTCTTCATCTTCTTCTTATTGTCGTTATCATTATTATTATTACTATTATTATTTTTATTACTATTATCATCATTGTTATTATTATTATTTATATCATTATTATTATTATTATTATCATTATTATTATTATTATTATTTTACTATAGTCATTTCTATTACTTACTTCTTTGCACATGTATAACTCAAACGAATTTACACATTTGATGTTTTTAATGGTAACCCGGAGGTCGGCTGTTTCCATGAAGATAAATGCACACGTGTGACCATGGAAGTTGAACCGTTTTCCATCAAATGTTTTGTACTGATCTTGACCATAGGCCGCACACTCGTACTCAGGATCTGGTTCTATTCCGGGAATGTGTTCCCAAGTTCGGTTTCCGGAACATTTTCTGTTGATAAACAGAAGGTAATAAAATTCAACCAAAGCGCAAAAGAGAAACTTGAAAACGACAGCGTACTAGAGAGAGTTAGCTGGACAGACGTCAGTGTTACCAACCTATTGAGACAAAATCAGAGGCATAGAAATTAAAGTTTGAGAAAGATCGTCAAGCAACAACGTATATAAATCTTTCGGTCTAAAAATGCAGTTTCTAAAAGATCAGTGTTCTAAAAATCTCAGACTGCTGGTTGGCAAAATTGTTAATGAATCAAGCATTCTCTCAAAAATAACTATTGAATGTGGCTGATGCTTGAACATTAATTCTCAAACTCATTAATAATTCATCAAGTTAAAACAAAAGAAATCATAACCGTGACCATGGTTTGGAAATGTGATCTTAATTAGCATATATTTTTACGATTTTATTTCTTTATTTACTCCTTACTTTTACTTAGTTTCGATTATATCAAACACTCGAGACAGTGTTGCATCACATTTCCAAACACCTCGAATTTCGTCAAAACTACTCCGCTGCGCGTCGTATTTTCAACTCTCTTCTCAGTGTTCTTATGTTTGATATATTACTTGAAACATTTATTATTTCGTTGAACATATAATATAAACATTTATTTATAAATCAAACATAAATAACATAAATTAAACATTTATTTTCAAACATTAATTCATAAACATTTATTTATTTTATGATAACAACCATTTATTCAAACATCTATTTGTTTAAACTTTTATTCAAGTTGAAGCATTTTGATTGTATTAGTAAGGTTGCTTTAACAGCATTGTTGAAGTAATTCTTTTCTTTTCTTTTCTCCTGATACGTCTGCAGAACAAAATTAAATTTAAAGTGTTTAAATCCTAGAATTTTCACAGTTCCTATACTTCATTAGCCCAATTTTACTTACATTAAAACAATTTTGTTAAACTGTTTGTTTCCTTTTGTTAAATGGAAAATCCATATACTTTAAAGTCATGCGGACCAACATGTACGTACGATTCTTACACACTTACCTACACTGAGCTTGGAAATCTACACTAATGCCCTCAGACGCATTGTGTGAAAACGTCACTGTCGAAACGATTTTCTGAAATATATTAAAAAGATTTAGCTCAAATTCTCCAAACCATGTACATATACCGAAAGGTCATGCGACCATTGATCACTTCAACATTAAAATAAACTATACTTAGACTCAGTATATAACAATACTCATTAGTAGTGACAATCCCACAACCATAATAGACCACTTTCATAAATGGCGGCTATTTTAGTATTCTTTTGTCTGTATTCAAATTTGCCTGACTAGCCTCGTCTTTAAGTGAAAAATTCAAAAGAATATTCTAACCCAAACGAGGCTAGCCAGGTAAATTTGAATACAGACAAAAGAATTCTTAAATAGCCGCCATTTATGAAAGTGGTCTATTTGTAGATTGCTCTCCTTGCTTATTGTATGATAATACTTCATTATAATAAAACATTTCATGTGCTTAAAAGTATAGCACCAACCTCAAAAAAAAAATTGAGCTTCTGGGCCCAGTTGTTCAAAGGCTGGTTAAATTTAGTTCTGGATAAATTTAATTATGGGTCAAGCAAAAATTCAAACAACAATTTCTTCTCTAAGAAGCACTTTACAGTTTTTAAACAATACTGTTCCCAGGAAAACTTTTGTTAATCCCTAAATTATAGTTTAAATCCGTCACTGTAAAGTTGGAAACAAGAATATGGGTTAAAATTAACCCTGGATTAGCACTAATCGGTGTTTGAACAACTGGCCCCTGGTTTACAAAAAAACAATAAAATACAGAATGATCTTTTCGTTATCTTCATTGCTGTTTTTCATAATCTTACAGAAAGTTATTCAATAGTAAACACAAAACTGTTTTATCTGCATTATTAAACAATAAAAAGCTCACAAATCTTTATGAGTTAGGTTACAATTCGATTACGATTTTTTTATGGAGTAATTTGCTTTTGAAATTTTGAAAAATCACTTTCGGCTTTACTTTGACGGAGCGTTGGGAAGCTGGTAACTACCATATTATTTTCTAGTCTGTGACGTTAAAAGCAGAATTTAGTAGAAAAAGACCAGTCCGTTTTTTATATACTTATTCAATTTTCTTGTAAAATATGGTAGCGAGGTGTGTTGTTGCTACGTAAATTAAACAGATATATAGAAACAGGTCAGGATTCTCACTACGATTTTATTTCTTCGTTTACTCCTTTGTTTTAGTTTCGATTGAGAAGATATATCAAACACTCGAGACAGTGTTTCATCAAATTTCTAAACACCTCGAATTTCGTCAAAAATACTCCGCTGCGCGTCGTATTTTCAACTCTCTTCTCAGTGTTTGGAAATTTGATGAATCACTGTCTCTCGTGTTTGATATATTACTAGAAATAAAACATTTTTCTCGTGCCTTCATAGCCTGGTGAAAACCAAGGCAAAAGTTTGTGAGAATTCGAGAGCAGATCAGTGAAAATCCGATAAGGCAAGGAGAACATGTTTTATTTCTTTTATAAAATTATAGTTTCCAACTTATCAAACATAAAAACGATACACTGAGCGAGTTTGTATACGTATAATTATGTTTTTTTTTCATGAAACTATAAAAGGGAGACAGCCAATCAGTCAATCAATCAATCAATCAATCAATCCGTTTATCGTTCACGTCATTTTCGTGCTTTAGCTCTATGAAAACGCATTTGTTCACCATTCAAAACGCACGTACTATCCAAATTTTTTATAAATCAGTTTAGCAATAAAGTTGTTGAGTATTTGCTTTAGCTCTTCCTCTAAAATTATAGAAATGTTGACTATAGTTCTGCCGTGTCATTTATTTATCATTTCTAATATAATGGTAATGTCTTGGAAATAGCACTAAGCTGCAACTTTGATGAGTACCCTTGCGTTTCTTGGACACCATCAATGCCTTCAAGTAGAGTTGGTCCCAAACAACTCACAGGACCTTTTGATGACCACACAACCAAGAAGGGTATGTAATCTTCTTAGAATTTATAAAGATATGAAATGTAACTGTTTAGGAGTTTTGAATCTCTTTAGGAGATTTGAAATGTTACATTGTGTATAGATAGGTCTCTCCTACCTATGTAGGTAGTTGACTAAATAGCAAGAGACCTGGATAGATTTTCAGCTGAGTGGGAAATAAACAAGATAAGTAGAAAAGTAGCTGAAAAGACTGGTTGGCAGTAGCAATAAAGTTGATAAGTACTTAGTCCGGTACGAAAATAGTTAAGAAATTAGGTAAGCAAAAAAATATACTTAGGTAGTAAGAAAAGTAGCTGGGTAAATATATTTGTAGTTTGGTAAGAACAAAATAGAGATGAAAAGACTGGGTTATAGGTAGCTACGTTTTCAATTTGGTATGTAGGCAGGAAAATTAATAGGTACGTAGTAAGGTCTGAAAACAGGTAAGAAGTTAAGTAAGTAGACAAAAAATTTCGTAGCGGCACATGAAGGCAGTTGGATAGGTAGGTATATAAATAATTAGGTATATATGTAAGTATATATATATAAAAAGTTAGGCTGGTAAATAAATAGGTACGTAGGAACGCAGTTCGTTAGATAGCTAGGAAAGGTAAAACAATATCAGTCAAAAGACTGGGTGATAGGTATGTTGGCAGGAATATCAATATGTACGTCATCAGATTTGAAAATAGTTAAGAAGTTTGGTAAGTAAGCAAAACAGTTCTTAGCGGAATATGCAGATATATGGTTAGCTAGGTATGCAAATAACTAGGTAGGTATGTAAGTTCACAAACACCTGAGGTAGGCTGGTAAAGAAATAAAAACGTAGAAAAGTAGTTGGTTAGATAGCTAGGAAGTCACGTAAAAATACATGTGAAAAGACTGGGTGATAGGTGAGCTAGTTTCTAATTTGGTAGTTGGTTAGATAGCTAGGAAGTCACGTAAAAATACATGTGAAAAGACTGGTTGATAGGTGAGCTAGTTTACAATTTGGTTTATAGCTAGGCAGGATGATTAATAGGCACATAGTCAAGTTTGAAAATAGGTAAAACGTTAGGCACATAGACAGGTAAATATTTAGATATCTACTAAGATAGGTAGGTGAGTAGACAGTTATCCAGAATAAAAAAAATAAAGATAATTAACAAAAAAGAAGATAGGCAGGTAGGTATATACATAGATAGCTAGGTAGGTATGTAAACATAGGTGGATAGATAGATAGCTAGTTAGGTATGTAAACATAACTGGATAGGTAGATAGCTAGCTAGATTAATTAGTTAGATAAATGTTAATTCCGTACAGTTTTACATTACGTGCAATAATTTATATTCAATTTTATATGTTTTGTAATTATTGTATATGTTTTGTAATTAATGTAGGTTGTTAGTTTTTTTTGACAATTTGTGAATATATCAAAGTGTGCAACAAAAAAAAATGTATCTTTAAATGACTAGTCACTGACACGAAAACCTAACGGTTAACTCAGTGGCTAGACATTCAAACTAAAATATATATTTGATAATAGCACTTATTTATTTAATTTAAGCAAAAACATGTATATTTTATTTATTCATCTTTAATGATAACATGTAAAAAAGAACGTGAATAAAGTATTGTTTATTGTCTATTAGATACAGAGATAAGATGAGTAGGTAGGTAAATGAATAGGTACGTATGAGAATAGTTAGACAGGTAATTGTTTACGTAGGCACATAGTTAGATAATCTGTGATATAAACAAAAAGGTAGATAAGTATTTTAGTAGGTAGGTAGTAGGTAATTTTTGTCTAAATGCATATAGAATGATAGGTTACTGAATAGATAGACAACCAGGTCGACCATGCAGATACTTACTGTTAGAACAAATTACTTATACTGTTATATATTTCATATATTATATATTCCAAGGTGATGGCGGCTTTTTCCAGATTTCAAAGCTTCGATACATCAATGCTGTTCCAATCCGCCACATTGCATCAGACTTTTTTAATGGCCCAAAATGTTTAACCTTCTTCTACCACATGAACGCATTTCACGGATCCCTTACCGTTGGTACTCGAGATAGCACGCTGTTTCAAGAGGCACACGTTCAGAGACACGAGTGGAGAATGGCTCGGATACCAACCGTATCCGGCACGGTAAGTATTAATTTAATGACCGTTATTAATAATTCAGTATCTAAATTTTTTGACTCTTATATTTGGCTTCTGGAAAGTAATCTTTCCAGGCCGTAAGGGCTATGGGAGTGTTAGCACTTGTTCGACGTCAGGACCCAAACTAGTGGAGTAGGGAAGCGTCTTACCTCTCTTTAGTGGCGGATTTAGGGAAAGGACCTAAGAGACGCCCTCCACCCCCCTCCCCCCATTTTTTCGGAAGCACTGTTATGTAGTTATATAAATAAAGGAGGTATTTTTATAAACAATCGCTGCATTGTTCCTTTACTCATTACACTCGCATAATTCTTTTTTGGGTTCGACAAAGGAGAACGCATATCAATCATTGCTCGCGGGCTCAAGCTTGATGCTATTTGCTTTTAAAGACCCTATATCGCTAGTTTCGCTGGTTTTGCTAGTTTTTTTTTGTTTTTTTTTTTTTAGAATGAAAGAAGAGAAAACAATTTTTTGAAAAAATTTTTAAAAATTGTTTTCTCTTCTTTCATTCTATATACACACACCGAACGCATTTAATATACTTTCATGTTTTTTTTTAATCTTTTAGACGAAAACTATTGTCATCTATAAACTCAGAATTCGAATAACCAAAGGAAAATTCTGCACCTAATATGCTTTTTAATCAATCAAGAGGTTTGCAATTGGAAATAAATTTTTGACCGAGCTGCAGGGGACTGGTACCTGTGATGTAGCAGCACTAAGACGTTTTTCTCTGTCATTAGTGTTTTACAAGGAAAAGCGTAACAAACGAAGCACTAAATTTGAATTTCTCTGGTTTTCGCTGTGTATTAGAAGCTAAATATTTTACGAGCCAAGTGGTCCATGGAGCCATTAATCACTGATGATCTCAAAATCGTTTATTTTCTTGCAGAAATTGTGTTGCTAAGATTTAACAAATTAAAGTTGCAGAAAAAAACTTGCAATTTTTAGCATGAATATGACGAAATCCTATTTGCTTTCTTTCATCAAATTAAAGCTTAAAAGTTATATGGTATACTGATATATAGTTTTCACTTTTTGTTACCGCAGATTTATATAAATGCGACTGTTTTATCAGTAGGCTGGATTGCCATAGATGACATTCAACTGACCGACAAATGTCAAAGTGAGTCCCTAATAAGTATTAAGTTAAATCATGAATGCATGCACAAAGTGCTGTTGCTCTGTAACAGAGAACATTGCATTTCTTGCGGGCCGCCATCTTGAAATGTAGTTGCGTTGCAGAGCCAGACCCCCACTCGTTCATTGCTATTGTTTTTATTAAGAGTAGAGACTGGCACTACAACGCACACCCGTCACATTTCAAGATTGCGGCCCGTAGGAAAATCGATGATCAAAACAAATCTCCTAGCGTGAACTCGAAATTCTAAATACTACACCCTGATTCGCCTCATGCGGCATTTAAATTTGTCGTTCACTGTATGGCCAGAGTGTCGTCTGTTTTTGAAGCTTATGGAGTGAATATAAATGAAGTTTTGTAATTGTTATTTGTAATTTTGTGAAATTATTTTTGTATTTTGTTTTTCATGCTTGCTGAATCTTGCTAATTTCCTTTTCTAGCACTGGAGTGTCCACTGAAAGATTTTCCCGGTATAAACTACACCTGCAGTTCTTCCCTAAAGTTGATCGGAAGTTATTGCAACTTTTTTTGTGCACTTCCAAACCACGTTATACTCGGATCCAGTCAAAGGTCTTGTCTGTGGTATGGTTCTTGGAGTGGAACAAAGCCGTCGTGCCACTGTAAATTACCTTACTACACTAGAAGTAATCATGATTAGTGAAGTGCGTTTGATTTTTAATAAGAGAACAAAATGCATTGAAAACAAACACTTAACACAAAATTTATTTCTGCTGTTTGCAGAAGAATTTTCATGATTTTAAAAAATGATATTTCTTCCAATTAAAAGACTTACAGTCAGCTCTGAAACTGTTCTGTTCTCAATGATACAACGTAACCTACTCGCCACCTGGTGAGCCACTGCGCATGCCGTGCGTTTTCAAGATGGCCCAAAAAATGCAAACATACGACAGAAATTTGTGCCACGTGCAAAAACTCTCTCCTGAGTACCACAGGAATTCCAAGATTTTGCATGGGTTGCATTCTCCAAATAAATATTGATATTTAAGAGCTTTAGAGCTGCGTTTATTTATCGCGGTAAACAGCAATACAGATAACATGATCAGGCATTTTTTTGAAGACTATTCTATTTTATCACTGGTTTACTAAAGTGATTACATAGAAAAATAGTGACTGTGGCGATTTTTTTAAACTGATTACATAGAAAAATAGTGACTGTGGCGATTTTTTTAAACTGATTACATAGAAAAATAGTGACTGTGGCGATTTCTTAAAACTGATTACATAGAAAAATAGTGACTGTGGCGATTTTTTAAAACTGATTACATAGAAAAATAGTGACTGTGGGGGATTTTTTTTAAACTGATTACATAGGAAAGTAGTAACTGTGGCTTTTTTTTTCCAGACTGCCCGCCTTTCTGTCACTGTAAGGAAGCTATACAGGAGCTCTGGAAGTTTCATTATCTTGAGTACATTTGTCCAAATTTGGGATTAACTAAGGTGCCAGATTGGATTAGTTGGAGAACATCCAATCTGTAAGCCAATGGCAGCTTTTTGAATATTTCAACCATTTTTTATGTATCTTAAGAAGCAAAGATTAATCAGGCTTCAGTACATTACATTCTCCTGAACTATAATTTACATAACCACAGGTAGGAACTTTTTAGTGAGGGGGCAAGTCCTCTGAAATCTTAAGAGAGCACTAATAATCTACAAAAAATACTGTATTTCTTTGATACACGTCCATGCATGTACAGAGGTACTATATATGGGAAAAAGTATTGTAGATCATGGCAACGCATAAATTTACATCGATGGACTCGGCTAAATGATTTCTGCACATGCTTCATCATCATCATCATCATCATCATCATCATTATTATTATTATTTTCGTTTAACGTCCATATTTTCTAATTTAGGATGGGGTCGGACGGGTGATGACCGCCTTCCACATCCGTCGATCCTGCACAACATGCTCCTCCACTCCCAACAAATTCATATCCTCCATCGCACAATCATAGAAGGGCACTGCTATGTGAGTAGGCAGGTACCCAGTAAAATTGAGGGCCAAACTGGCCGAAACCTTTAGGG
>JAOBBB020015885.1:0-11123 GCA_025331005.2 Zoanthus gigantus | reverse complement strand
AGGATTCCAAAAAGACATTATAATGAAATACTCTTGAGGATTCCAAGAAAACACTATAATAACAATACTGCTGAGGATTCCAACAAGACATCATTATGAAATACTGCTGAGGATTCCAAAAAGACATTATAATGAAATACTCTTGAGGATTCCAAGAAAACACTATAATAACAATACTGCTGAGGACTTCAACTAGACACCATAATGAAAATGCTTCTGAGGATATTAGCGAGACACATCAGAGATTCGAGTACGAGTACGAGTACAAGATTTCAAGGCGCGCGCGTTTTTTCTAGCAAACTCGTTATCGAGAGGAAATCTTGAAATCTCGTCCTTTCTACAACGAGTTTGCTTGAATAAGTGCGCGCGCGCTTGTACTCGCATTGCGATCTAAAGTTCTCTAATAATGACAATGTTACTGAGGACTTCAAGACACTATAGATAGTTATCTGAACAGATGTAACTAGAATGCTGCTAAAAAAAATGCAAAACAGTTACTGTACAGTTCATCAGCAGGAAACCTAAAATATAATTTGTTTGCAATTCGAAAATTAATTTTAGCTCCATGATGACTGATACTGAAAGATCAGAATGTTTTTAGACCACTTGAAAATACTTTTGAGATTGCAATTAGTCATAAAAACACTTGAGAGAAAACTATCAACGAAATGCATTTTATATTAAGTCAAATTAAAAAAAAAACATTCTCTGTAAACATAATAGACACCTTTAGATCTGAGTACTTGTGGAAGATTTATAGCGTGCGCTATTTTCAAACGAATCTTTGTCGAGAAGACGACTTTTGTTTGAATTCAGCAAGTTTGTTTGAATAAAAGAGCGCGCACTAAAAATCTCGTACTCATAGTCGGATTGATGGGTCTCTAATCGGTTACGCTAAATTGTTTTAGGTGGTCATACAGGAATTAACTCTAGTTTTACCAAATGAAAACAATGAAAATCAAATACAAAACTGTGCAAATGCAGTTTAAATGGTTACCTACTATGTAATTTGTTGAGAAGAAGCCTTCCAAAGTTGTTTTTCTGGTCTTTTTATTTAATTTTGGATTCAGTACAGCTGTAAATAAGAGAATAAAGCTCCAAAATGTTATTTAAGAATGTAGAAAAACAAATTCGTATTATGGTATATATATAAAGAATGCTTACTTTAAGTAAAACTGTGTAGAGATCGTATTCCAAGACAACATATTATGGATTTACCGCAACATCTTCATGTTGAAGATATTGCGGGTGAATGTTTATATTTGCTCAATACAGTTAAACAAACTCTTAGTTTGATAAAAGGTAGCTTGCTCAAAACCTTTAAAAGAGTTTGGATAATAATGACGAATACTTGGAAAGTAACCTTTAGTTTATCGTCATTAGAAGAATTTTTTTGCTGAATGTAAAATGTCTTTGGATTGTGTTAATATAGTTATAAATCAAGACCGAAACTTGGGTAACCGCTTTAGATTATTGAAAGAAAAACAAAATTAGAGAAAAATTGCTTGTTTGAAATTAAAAAATTATATTTGAGTTTTCGGAAATGAGTCGCTGGTGAAATTATCCTCTAAATTGATGTTAATTGGCCGAAATATAGAGTTATTATTACACAATCATCACGCGGTTAAGATCATAAGCATTCAGGCTTTAGTGTCAAAAACTGGTTTTCACTCACTGCTCGCATGAGAAACTATTCTACACCATTTTTTTATAAACCTCATAAAGACGTTTAGCATTCTTTTACTTGAATACAAGCACTTCTGAAAGGATACAAGCTCTTGTTTGGAACAGTTGTTTGAATCTTTTGATGAGACCGACGATTTCGCTGTAGGCAACAGGCTATTAAACTGTGTACAAATTTCTATTTTATCAATATTTCATTTCTGTAAAGTTGCTGATTATTAAATATCACCTGCTATTTATTTTCAAGAGTTTACTGCACTGGTTAAGTAAGCAAACATTGGTCAACTTTAGAGATGTTTGGAAAGACAACAAAATTAATCAAACTAAGTTTCATCGCTTATGACCTAGCATGGTAACAAAGGAAATGCTTTTTTCTGTCTAAGACTAGCTTCAAGAAAAACTACAGAACTCAAAAGTGAATATTTCTACAAAATTAAAATTATTTTTTTACTGTTTGAAGATTCCACTCTTGTCTACTTCAATCGACAAAAAACAGATGCACTGTGAATGTTCACTGGCATAAGCTTTGCTCTCAGTAACATAACCAAAATAAACTCTTTCATTTAAATAAGCTAGTGGCAAACAAAGAAGATCGAATTTTAAATTCGCATTTGTTTTGACCTTTGGTGATTATTGTTAATACTAACTAATTATAGGCAATCCTTATTAAGTTGATTGGGAAATGAATACTTGCCGCTGAAAGAGACGCCCCACTGTGAGTTTTATTGCTGTTTCACAGTGAAAAAATTCTTGCCAGTTTTTCAATTGTTCAAATTAAAGAACTGATTTAATCACGATTGTTTCTTCTGATACTAAAAAGTTGAAAAAAAAAAAAAAACGGAAAATTCCAAGCAGGTTTCTCTAAAGCAAATACTTAATATAAATCTAGTATCGTGTAAATGAAATGCCGATAACAATGACAAACTTCAAAGGATTAAGTGCGTAGAACGGCGCGGTTAATTGGTCTTAATTCAGCTACTAAAAATCAATCAAGGAACTTATTTGTAATAACATTTGGTAGTTTATCCTGTTAATAAACCGTTAACGTTTGACATGCTCTTGTGAAAATTGAAAACCTCCGCCAAAACTGAACACAGTTAAACTTACTAAGATAAATTTTGTTCAGTCAGATTTACAAATATTGAAAAGCTAAGATTGAAAACCAGATTAGTTTGTGTGCATCAAGCGTGGAAATTCGCTATACAGAAGGCTGCCAGACGCCATCCATCCTACGAACGGTCTCTTTAATTATTGCGCCAACCAATCAGAGGCAGTTCAACTGCGTAAGTAATGGAGTAGACACACTAGAAAGGCGAGCACAATAGAAAAAGCAACTTCAAGATTAGCGGAGCAAGGTAACTCCATTGTGCCTCAGATTAAGTGCTGCTATATTTTTTGAGGTCATCTCTTACATAAAGTTTAAATTTTTTGATCAAAGATAAGATTTTTATCTAAAACACCATGATGGATAATAATCAAATACAAGCACTGGGAGGAAATTTTACGATCGACAGTATATTAAGTCACCAGAAAGCTTTGCAGCATGCACCAACGCTAAACATGAAAAGGGAACATCATTGTATTACAACCCAGGCCAACTCGAACCTTGATGTATCTGAAATGGTTGCTGCACCAAAGGAAAAATCAGAGTTACACCGAACTGTCACGAATCCAAACGCAGGTAAATCACATCAGTCCACCCATAGAAAGTATAATTCTTTAAGAGATACAGGAAATGTGTTTTCACCGCAATAAAGCGCTGCTAAACACATCCATTTTCCACAGTGCTAACTTCTCAGCTAAAAGATTTATACAACGCAGAGCGACGCCTTTAAGGAAACTATAAACCTAACAAATGCAAACTTTAAATGAAACCTTTATTCCTTTTAGTACGTGATACATAAATCCATTTACTTCGTGAGGCGCTTGCAGAATTGTTTGATTGTGTTTCACAGCATGGGAAGATAGATTTAGCCAGTATAGGGAATGATTATACTTTATGTTGCGATGATAGATACACGACCACATACAGACTAATTCGAAAACATTGCGAAGCACTTGACTTTCCATTGACTCAAGCTTACAAGCTGCTTAGGAAAAAAAAGATTACTCTTTTACGCTTCCAATATCATCTGCTGAAACTTTATTTTCTGTTTACGAACAGCAGTATATCTTCTTAATAAAATTCTGCTTGAGCGAGTTAAGACGTGACCAGCTACATTTGCATACTTACATGAAACGTTCAGCCGGAAAGATTTCTTACTTTAAACCAAAAATGACCTTTAACTTTACTATTAGATAGATTTATTCTTCAGCACAGTGAAATATTTCAAGGCTTACTGGACACCATACAACTTGTAAAAGAAAAAGGCGTCAGCGAGGAGAATGCTATGAAAATATATTGAACGGTGATAAGAGACCTTGGGGCACTTTCCAATCATTCTGACCTCTATATAATCACTCCATATAAAAGATAGTTGAGCAGCTCTTTTGAAATAAATACCAAAACACTTAAAACAAAATTATCTCACTCAAGAGAATCTTGGCAAAAGGTTGAGCAAGTAATATCAAGCTTCAGTAAAATAGTTAAGAGCAAAGGTGCGTCTGCAACAAGTTCTTTGTATGTTGTCTGCTTTCATTGCTGCCTTTCGTTGATTAAAATGTTCTTCGTAGTTTGTAATACTTAGTCTAGCTAATTTTGAATATTGTTGAATTTATTCTGTTTTAGTTTATCTTTTTCTGACAAGTTTTTCTGGAGCACGTTAGGGTAAATGGTGATGGTTATTGATGGCAATGAGATAAGCGCACTGTAAGTTTTGGAAGAAGCTCTTAACAATCTCTTAAAATAAATTTTCTTTTGCAAGTTGCCATAACTCGCACATTGATTGCTGATTTCCTGTTACTTAGACGGCTTTTTATCTAACAAAAACATTCTTTTCAGTTAAAGATGTTTTACCTAAAAATACAAAGTAAATAGATCCAATGTGAGAACATTTTTTGTAACTTGCTCACTTTATTACATCCTTAAAAAGGTAAAAACAAAGATTTAGAGCTGAAAGTTATGTTATTTTGTTTTTCTCTTGAGGTAATAACATAGCACCGGCAAAAAGCGTTCACCCAGAGAGAAGACCAAGTAAAGACGCCGAGAAAAAAAGGCCACGAACTGCTTTTACCAACGAGCAGATCAAGGAACTTGAAACAGAGTTCAACAAAAATAAATATCTTAGCGTGTCAAGGCGAATGGAACTTTCAAAGTCATTAAACTTGACAGAGACTCAGATTAAAATTTGGTTTCAGAATCGAAGAACGAAGTGGAAGCGAAAACTGGCAGCGGAGATGGAATATCATTTAGCAGCTTCCCAGGGTCTCTTGTACCCTACTTCGCCGTTTTATCCTCCACATGGTGGTCCCCGGCATTTTGTTGCTCCAGCCCCTGTACAACAAAGCAGTTATCTGCAATCACCTCCCCTTCACTTTAGTTTTCCTAGCACCCCGCAGTATCAGAGCAACCCGTCTCAAGAGTCAGTTCCCAGATTCTATGCATCTCCCCCGCACTACTGAACAACAACTGTTGATTCCGCCATGGACTTTATAACTTTATAAGATAAAAAAAAAAGATAAACTGGTTACTTGGAATTTTATTTTAGTTTTTGTTTCTAAACTTGGTAAAACACTCTTTGATAGGCTTATAAAACTTAACTTCTAAGCGCTGTTTATCCTTAATCATATCTCGGTGGTAGAAAATGTTGTTTTGAGAGCACTTCCTCGAAAATACAAGAAAGGTGAAAATACTACAAAGTTATAACAAAATAAAATGCCAGAAGGTGTATTGCACCAGAAAATGTATTATATGTTGCACCCAAGGTAAGTATTACTTATGAATATCTCGACGTCGCAGCTGTATGGTTTAGATAAAGAAACAAACGTACAGTTTCTGAAGAATATTCAGAAATACTCGACTATAAGAAAAGGTTTTCGAAGTAGGTGTAAAACTCATCTTGTACATTTATAAAGTATTAACGTTCTATTAGCTGTGTTAGCGTTGTATTAACTACAACAAGTTTTTCAACAACAAAATTTTTTTTTACTAAAAGAACTGAATAATCTCAAAGCTGTACCACCAGGAAAACGTGATTAAACAATGCGAACGTCGCTCACTAATCATTTCAGTAGGACATTTGTGATGCCAAACGCATGGTTATGGAGGAATGGAAGTGTTAGTGGAAGTCAGCCGGTTCTTAAATAAAACAAAGCCTCCCTTAAGCTTAAGTATTTCTAATGGCCAACTCTGCGGTTTTGGACTTCAACTATGCTTCATTCACCTGAAGGAGGACAAATTCTGCTTTGTTTTTTCAGTCACGAACTTATTGAGTTATTATCAATCTAAATTGGTAACATTCGGAACAAAGTCAGTGAACTTAAGACGAAAAAGATTTGTGACAGTCCAACTACCGATTAAAGTTACATGACGAACAGTGTTATTCAAAAAAAAGTAACTTAGATTCTCAGCTGCTTTTCTTAACCAATCTAAGATGTTTGTAACATCGTTAGCAGCTGAGTAGATGTACATAATCGATTAAGTCCAGTAGTATAAACTATTGGTAGTATAAGAAGTATCAAATGAATGTAAAAGTAGCCGATATTTTATAGAAATTAAAGGAACCATGCAACGCCTTATTTCATTTTTGTTTGCACAAGAGTTTAATGTTAGTTTAAAGATTTTTATTTGTGTTCATCTTGAAAGGAATTAACTAATATCTTTTAGTATAAAGCATTGCGCATGTGTTTCAGTTGGCTTGTTCAACATCCCTTTTCTATTCAAGATTGTCGGTGGTTTAATCTAAGTAACGTTAATGAATGGTCATTTCGCTTATAGTGATTTGGTTTTATGTTAAGACCTATGGAACCACAGTGCGGGCAGTTGTTGATCCTTTTGACTTATATAGCTTTTTAATTATCATAATATGTAAAAATCCATTTGGTCAAAATAAACAATATTTTGTTCCAGACTGCATGCTTCAGATAATTAGCTTTCAAAATCAAAAAAGCTTTTGCTATCAAAATTTGAATTGCAATTATTAAGTTGCAAATTTTTTTGTTTATGATTGAAGATACAACTTTTTTCCGAATCTTGCCCAAAGGAAAAAACTTTGTCAAGCGTAAATAAGCAATTCGCACAGTTTGTGTTATTAATACAATAAATCACCGCAGACATGTTTTGCAAACGGCGGCTTTTGAAGTAAACAATGCCTTTTGATAACATTGGTAATTAGTTATATAATTTTTAGGTTGACGTGATGTGGGTTTATTTGGGAGTAGCATTTGTATTAGCATAGTTATTTTTTAAAAGTCAAACAAACTCATCAAATGAACACGAGGTTTTTAAGCAATTGTTTAGCTTGTTTTCAAAAGCCTTTATTTGATTGTATTTCGTTTGTCATCGTTATTGAGTCCAGTTACACTAAAAGTACATAATCAATTATTTTACTTGGTGTCTTTAACGACTTCTACTGGGCACTTACAAAATCACATATAGCATGTTTAAGAAATGTAATCTTTGGGTCTTCTTGGTTAAAAAATATTCTTACTATCTTCCGCAGTAATGAAAACTTCAACTGTGACGATCATAGTCGTTTCTAGGCAGGACGCACGTTTGTTAAGCGCACAACATGGCTATACAATCAGATAATATCTTAATAATAATAGTTAATTGAATAAAGCGTGCAGATTGCTTCTCGTAGGGGGAACACGTGAGATCTCATGTCAGAGGTTATAAGTACATGCATAAATATAAAAGTACTTGTCTATGTGAAACAAACTAGCCTAAACTGTCAGTTTAAAAAAACCTTTGATTAATTTAAGCCGAAACAACGAATTGTCTTCATTTTCACCCCCGAATGTTTTATCATTCTGAATCTTGTCAGAACTAAGCGTTTGAGCATTTAAATATAAAAAATACAAGCAGTTCAACATATGCAACAAAAACCCGAGGAAAACGTTTCATTGTAACTTATGAATATTAATTTTTTGTTTATTACGCAAGATTTTAATAATATTGCTTCATAAGTTAAGATATTTAGTTTTGTTGGTGTGCTGTTTGATATGGAGATGATAGAACAACCGTAAAATGATTATTTTAAAAACCAAAACGATTATTTTTTCGAACGTTTTGTCTGGTCTTCGATATAACTTTTGGAGTTAGATGTATGAAAGACCTTGTTGTCGCAAGCAGATGGACAGTGGAGAGTCTCTTTCCGTCAACTTCATCAGGTAACGCCAAATCAATGACACCATTCTATTTGATCTTCTCAGAATTAAGTTTTCACATTTTTTTGTGTGAAGTTTTATATTTTCATTAAGATTAAATATAGCCAGTTAAGTGTTTTTTTTTTTTTTTGAACTGGGTCACCTAAAGGTCTGTTTTAATTCAGTGCTCATGTTTAATTTGCCGGTCACGTGTAATTTGGTCTTACCACCTAAGTTTTTGGCATAGAGTATGTAAACTACAAAATCCTAAGTCAAAAGTAGATTCAAATAGTTCTATTAAAAGAAAAAATGTTGGGAAAAACACACTTATGTCGGAAAATATGTCGTAAAACAGATCCTAAGATCATTAGTCAGGTTGGGTTTCGACTAGCCCGTCAAAATGGTTAGAGATCGCCGCATAAAGAAATGATATCGTCGTACAAGAAACCTCTTTTGTTAGTTAAAACCAAAGGTACTATCATTTTCTTAGTTTCAATATTTTAATTTGTGACAAAGCTGCGGCAAACAATGTCATACAAGTTTCATTTGTGTCTCAAAAGTAAAAACGGTGTTTGAAACAAAAAATCCAGTTTTAGCTCAAAACCAGACAGCAAAACATTCAACAACTTCAAAAATCAATAATAAAGCATAATTTTTTCATGATTGGGATTTATTCCGATGTTATGTAAAAATGTCTTTAATGTTCAAGGTAATTAATGCATTTGTACTGCAGAAATCAAAGATTGTCTTTTTTAATGTGTTTTTTCTTTAGCTGTGGCGGCTGCCATAATACATGCAAACACTGTAAGTACCATCTTTGGGTTAACCTCCACAACGTCCTCTGGAAGAGCATACAAACTAGACCCAATCCTTCGCGCCATGGAAATTGCATATTTAGCATTCATCATTTTCCCCTCTTCCTCTGAGGCGTCCAACAACAGTTTGTAATTGATGGCTCCCGGCTGGATTGCATCAACAAGGTCCACAATGCACTGGCTAGTACCTATACTAGGATCTTTGAAACCGGTGATTGATGAAGTCTTGTTGGCTAATTTCAGTTTTTCGTTAACCCAAGTGACAATCACTGCCTCAGTTACTGTAAAATACAGTATATGATTTAAAGACAGGAGTTACAATAAACTGAATTGAGTGATTGTCCCGGTTGTAGTATTCCTGAAAGGACTGTTGGCTGACGTTTCATACCTGTGCGGTATTCATCATGAGAACTTAGTTAAAACGTCAGTTAACGACAACATTCCCTGCAAGGGCGATTTCAACCCCAACAATCACTCGAAAAAATGTAAAATAGAGCACAGCTTGTGAAATATTAAGTATCAGAAATGAAAGCTCAAAAATATATGGGAAAGAAGGCATACTTCATTAACTTTAACTATTTTATCGAATATAACCGTTAAAGAACATGCTAGTAGCTACCATGAAGCTAATGCAATGGTCAATAAGGCCTCCTTGGTGGATGGCATTGCTCCTTAAATCGACCTAAAAAAGTAAGCCTGGATTTTAGCAGCCACAGACAGCTGTTTCGTCCATTGTAGACCTTAACAGCATGGAACAGCTAACAAACAGGCTCAGAGATTAGATTCTCTAACACCAACAATTGTTAAACTTCTTTTTTAGCAAGATTTCTTATCCTGTTCCTTAGGTTACCTTGGGTTCCAGAGCCCGCGCATTTCTCAAGTACAGTCATAGTGTAAGCACGCATGGTTTGCCACAGGAGGGCCAAGGTTAGCTTTTTATTTCGGTCGTAAATGTCCTGGCCTCCGATCCCCACTAGAGAAAACTTGAGCTCTTCAGCTATTTTAATTGCGTAATTGCAGTTCTCCACCTTCTTCATTTTCTCACTCATCTTCTTAAACGGCGGTAAGTTTACGTTCTTCCAGTCCACGATTCCTGGTTTGACCTAAAACAGACACACAATTCTTGTCTTAACCAAAAAAGCAATCAAGAAATAACTGCAATAATACAACAGGTTGTCAGTAAAGTTATCGCAACTATAGACCGCCGCCTTGTTAGCCTATGGTTGCTAATGTTCTAGTCTAGCATGCGGGTTATACTCCAATGTCGAGATTTTATTACAATATCTTTCAATTTCTTGATAGTTAACTTTTCATTCACGCTGAAGACAGTATTCGATAATATTGGCAAAATATCGATACCACCACTGCAAAATCGGTAGGCCAAAGTGTTTTTTAGATGGTTCCGTTAAAAGTTGTGTAATTTCTTTTACTTTTTGTCTTGTTGTCAGCCGGTTTGGTTTCCTACAAGACGCTCTCACACAAAAGTGCATGTTACATATATTTAGCGAGGGCAGATTGTTTTTCAACTTATGACTTCCTCAGTATCTCCTTTTCTAATGGGTTGAGTCTATAACAAAACTAGATCTTAGGTTCACCAATTTAGAAACGTTTTTGCAGGATAACCGATCAAAATATAAAATTGATCTAGGGTTAGCCAATTATCTTGTATCTGGGTTCAGCCAATTCATCTTGTACTAAATAAACCATATCAATAAACAACCTGTTCAAACAACTGAAGCAAAATGTTGCCGTCCTCAAGACTCATATACAAGTTGTTAACAAATGGTTTAACACCCAAGCTATTCATCCAGTTGCGAAATGTCTTCTCTTCTCTCGTTTCCTCCAAATCTGGCAATTCTTCCTCGACTGGCTCAAGCGCCGGATACGTGTTGAAAAGGTTGCATACGAAAGCCAGGTTTAGCTTGGTGTTGCCTTTCACAATGTCCTTGACACGAACAAACTTGGCGCATTTCATCTTTCTGGCATTTTGAAGGACAAGTTCTGCTAGTTTGGCAACGTCCCTCTCCCTCAAGTGCGGTTCGTCGATCCCCAACTCCGATGGACCTATCTGAGGAATATTATTATATCTTAATATACTTCCATTTTATTCCAAACGATATATAATGTATGCTAACTGGAACATATATTTCGAACAACTTGTTTAATTTTAGAAAGGAACTTTTGTTATGTTTGGAGTAACAAGCAGGAAGAATGAGAAACAAGAAGCTCTAGGAGCGTATACTTGTACTGCTAGCAGTTAGCAGGACATATACTCAATATTCCATCTATGAGAACCAAGTTAAGTGACCCGTTCCCTACGTGAGTTCCTGTAGCTCAGTGGGTAGAGCGTCTGACCGGTAATCAGAAGGTCATGGGTTC